>CM072164.1:1887811-1942720 GCA_036850595.1 Rhyacichthys aspro | reverse complement strand
TCACTGCGGCTCCTCGTCCTCAGCGTCCTGTGTTTTTGTGGACAGCCCTTTGTCCCAGACTGAGACGGTGTTTCAGAGGCATTTATCGGCCACTGATTCTCAGAGGTTAGACTCATCAAACCCAACTCCACCGTTATTCAGATTTAATTTGGGTCTGGTTTGTCCTGTTCTCATCTTGGACACATTCTGGTGAAATCATCTCAGATCATCTCAGAAATAAGTCAATTAGCTTTTTGTATCAAACAGTGAAGCACAGACAGGACAGATTTTTGATTGAATTCTGTCAAAATTAGTACAAAATGTCCCAGAAAAGGTGTGTTTTATTCACTTAAGTTATAGTTCTTGTTGTGTTATATCCCATATGGAAACAAAATATGTAAAGCTTCACAATTTCAGTCATTTTCAATTACTCACATGGTTCATTTAAACATGGTGTTGTGAGAAAAAACGACTTGGACAAAAAGCAGACTGTCGGTTCAAGGAGGACATGTGTTAGTCTTACCTCCACAACAACTGTTCTGTTCCTTACACAAGCCTTAAAGTGTTCTTATAAATAAAAAACAAATACTTCTGTTATGAATGTTTGACAGTGAGAGGATCTCTGTGATGGAGGAGCAGATCGCCAGTTTGGCCGGACTCGTCCATCGAGCTCTGTCCATCGGGTCAGAGATCCCAGAAATACAGGACATAACCAGGTTCAAACATTACTGATTTATTTCCTTAATATTTGAAATTGTGGTTGAAGACACAGAGATGATTGTGTTTGTGACTTTTCAGTGAGAATGGTCCACACAAACTCATCCGCAACAAATCAGGTAAGACGTTAAACCGCTCAAATAACTCTTCGTACGTGTTGTTTTGTGATGTCTGCTTTATTTCTATATTTTATTTTCCATGTGAAGTGTTATCTACGCGTCAAAACCGTCCCGAAAACGGCTTAAAACACCGACTGGGTTTGGCCAAAGAGAGCGTGACAGAACTACGACTCCAGCTGCACCAACTCAGACACCTACAGGTTCGTCTTTGCACCGTTTTTATCTTATATTTAGGGGAAAGGGTAATGATTCGTGTGGGTTTTTGTGCCTCAGATGTCGAACCAGGACTCGGTGAACTCGATGCTGAGGGTGGCGGGACAGGAGCTGGTGGGGTTCATGAGGGAGAAGCTGCTCCAGGTTCTGGAGGCGGCTCACGGTCCGAGGGCGGAGGTGGAGTGGGACCGGAGGCAGTACGTGGCGGCTCAGGACCGGATCCTGTCGCAGCTCAGGTACGGGGCCGATCGGGACGGTTCTGAGCGAGTGTTTCCGACGGGACGCTCAGCTGCAGAGAAACAGAGACGTGAGGAAAACGCCGTCGGGGCGCGAGACCGTGATGTGATCTGTTACGACAGGTTTCACACACTCTGCTCCACTGTGTGTGTGTTCAAATACCCCTCAGACAAACCAAAAGTAAAATATTCAAAGACAAAAATAAAATCCAGTCCTTTTTCCATAAATATGAAAGATGGACATTGCCAAAAGCCTTCCCTTGGTGTGAGTTTAGGAATAGAATTACAGAATTAAAGCGTATTTTAATAACTTCATCGTTAAAAGACTTAAATAACTCTAACTTTTTAAGAGCTCACGTGATGGGATCAGACATTTTCTTTTTAAATAACATTAGGACACCCACAGAAAAAGCAGAATGTCACATTAAAAAGAGAAAAGAGCAGAAGAGCCCCACAGCAACAAATGGACTTTACAGACAAAGGACAGAATGACATTTGTGAAACGAGCAGAAAATGATGTCTGTTCAGAGAAAAGATCACACTCCGAATTATACTCATCAACAGACATTTATTACACACGAGTCTCCACCGTTCAGACACTAAACTAGACTCAGACTGTAAATATAAACCAGACTGGAGGGAGTTTTGAGACGATTGTTGTTCAGTGTTATATTATGAACACAAAAATCAGAAATGTATAGCATCAATTATTTCTCTCAATTATTTCCAAAAGCCTTAAAGCGACAGACATCTCTAGACTTGCTGAAGTTCTAAAGCCTCCACAAGTCCCGCCTCTTTCAGCAAAAAGGGGCTTTCCAGTTGTGTTTTGTCTTTTGTTAAGTACTCGTCGAGAAACTGACCAAAAACTGATGTGTGCCCCCGATTATGAGGAAAAATCCTAATGTTTAATGCAAACAATCTGAGCATTAAGAGCTAAAGCAACCAGTTAGTTTGTTAGTACCTTATTCATCCACAGATTGTGTCAGGTTTAAGGTTTTATCTGTGACTGTGAGTAATAGAGTTGATATTAACCCTGTTGTCTCTCTGGTGCGTCTCAGTGAACTGGAGGAGTACGTCGCTCGTCTGCAGAAGGTCTCTCAGTCCGGTCCTGGACTCTCCGTCAGTCTCAGAGACGTGGAGGTGGCGGCCGTCGACCTGCGCAAAGTGGGACAAGCCATGGCCGTCCTCAAAGGTAGAGATTAACTGTGACGTATGAGGTCAGTCAAATAAAAATCAAAACACTTTACGTCATTTACATCAACTTTAAATCAACAATCACACATTATTCTCAGAGACGCACAAGAAAAAAGTAAAGTTGTGTCAAAAACAAGCTGCAAAACCTCCCAAAAGAACATGACGTCATTTTGTTCTTGCAGCTCTGGAAGAAAAAACAAACTTCCAGAGCATTTACTTGCCTTTAATTTGGGTCAAAAGGTAAAGTTAAGCAGAGGCACAAACCTTTAGAGGAAGAGTCATTCTTTTCATTATGTGCAAAAGATCTTAGTGTTGGATCCGTTTGAGGGCTTTAGAGATGTGATAAAGTGCCTCCTCGTCCGTTCACTTCAGGAGACTTCCCGGAGCTGCAGAGTAAGATGTGCTCGGTGCTGAGGCTGGAGGTGGAGGTGGTGCGCTTCCTGAAGGAGGAGCCTCTGAAGATGGACTCCATGTTGTCACGGATCAGGAACCTGACGGAGGACCTGAGTACGCTCCACAGGTGAGAGTCACAGTCGGAAGGAGATTTAAAGATTCAGATTTAAATTCAGATTCACTTTATTTGCTATTTGTTAAACACCACATTAGAAATAATTCACAATCAAACCACACTCACTTCTTTAAAGACAGGGTCAATAAAATAAATGAAATAAAATACATGATAAAAACAATAACATTGATAGATAAAGTGCAGTTTTAGTTATTTTGGGCAATAGGTCACATGACAAAGAGAAAAAGCGCAGCAATAAACGTTTCTACATGAGACTTCTGTTTATATTCAGGTAAAAGTCAGTTCCAGAGTGCAAATTCTCCACAAACACAGGATAAAATCACACAGACTCACTGCTATTAAACAACCTGAGCTAAACCCTCTCCTCTTTCTCTCTCAGGAGTGTGTCAGAGTCCCTTTTGCCCAAAGACGACCCAGGACCTCTTCACAAAGTCCAGGAAACAGAGCCAGTGCAGCTGAAGACCCAGGGCTCCCCCAAACCCTTACCTCGCTCCTCCTTCAGGGTCCCGGGACCCACCCCAGACCCCGAGGGGGTCCAGACTGGCTCCGCCTCTCCCATCACGACCCGCAGAACCAGGTCTACGGCCTCCACAGACCCTCGGACCCTCTCCAGACCCTCACAGGACTCAGCGAAGGACACGGTACACTCTCTGCTCGGTGTATTTTTAATTGTGTCAGGTGCAAAAGGACAAGATGTTAGAGGCAGCCATTGATTACAGCAAAACAAAAGCATTAAATATGTTGGATAGATCGATAATGAGGTCTTTTTTTATATAAAATCCACATTTAAATCCTCTTTGACTCTGAATCCCAGCTCCACAGAAGCCACAAAGCAGAGAATAGACAATTATAGACAATTATAAGATGTTTTCACCAATGCACTGGTTTAATCCTGGTTCAGTCCTGGATTTTGTGCTGGGAATGCACAGTTTAATAAATAATTCAGCTGTTATCCACATACAGACATAGACAGACATGAAAGTGAACAGAATAAAACATGAATTCTGATCTAAATAAACCTGAGCTCATTCAGTTCCTGTTCCTGCAGACGACAAAGAGACAGAGTCCAGACGGCAGCGTGAACCAGACCAACAGAGACCAGCCGGACTCCTCTCAGTCTGACCAGGTTCTCCAGGAGTCCCGGACCTCCAGAGAGAGCCCTACACAGACCCCAGACCAGCAGACCCCCTCGGACCGGACAGGTGGGGCTTACGGTGCATTTGAGGTGTCCACATGATCGGAAACTCTGAACGTTCTGAACCATAACAACAGGAAGATGGAGTCATAAATGTGTTAATGTTGTGTTTAAATCCAGTCACAGCAGCAGTTATTAGCAGCGCTTCAAGAAAAGGAAGACTATTCAAAACATAAGAAGTGAACCTCTAAATACAGACGGAAATACATAAATAACTAGTATATCGTCTAAATAAGTCTAAATGGACAAAAAACTAGTTATCAAGATCTGCAAAACAGACTTATATTAAACTAAAATATCTTAATATCTTAATAAGTTGATGATGAAAATGAGAGTTTCTGAGCCGTTGATCGACTCGAGCAGGATTCTTCTGCATATTTGAGCTCAAGTTCCCGAGAAGCACCTGAATGCACCGTTATTAGACCCTTCACGGTCTCAGAACACGACAGAACCTCTCTCTTTCACGTGTCGTGTTTGCAGCAGCGGAGCAGGATAGACCCGTCCCGTCGAGAGAGGGACACACTGGACCCAAACAAAAGGACGAGATGGGTTCATGTCGCTTCAAACGTCCAGAGAGGTGAGATCACACTTTAGCACTGTTTGTACGGTTCATTCGATCGTCCGTTTGTTTATTAATTTAACTTTAATCTCTTTAGCGTCAACAGAGAAGAAACAGTCCGAGGAGGGGGCTCAGGTCAGGGCTGTTTTATGGATTTAAAATCAGAGGAATGTTCGCAGATATGTCACACATTTCTAAATCTATGTTTGAAGGCGGAGCGTGAGAAGGTGCCCCCAGCGACCCCTCAGCCCAAACCCCCTCGACAGCCCCCGGAGGTCAAACCCAAGCCCCTGAAGTGTCCCGCTCTGTTGGGACCCTCAGCCTCAGCAACGAACAACAACAAAGAGAAGGACACCAACTCATCACAGGTAAAAAAGACTCACCTGGGGTTAGCAGTCAGCTTTAAACAGTTTACTACATTAGTTTTTACTGAGAAACTGCAGATGTTGAAGTGTGTTTTGAGTCAAAAAGTGAACCAACAAAGTGAAGGCTGGTGGTTTCTGCAAATTACAATTTAAAAAGTGGGTTGAAAATTTAGCTTTTATGTTCTTTCGACAACATTTTGGTGTATTTATAGATTTATTCATATGTACATAGACCCTTTATTGGTTTCAGTGGAGACGACAGCAGAATTATTATTAGTTTATTTGTTTATTCTTTTAGATTCCCATTAGCTGTATCCTAGACGCTACTCTTCCTGGGGTCTGTGTATAAATCACAAAAAATATAAACACATAAAATTACAAAATATCAAATACAATTCAATACAAGTATAAAGTATTTAAATATTACATTCGAGAATATCCTGATATTCTACATATTTACATTTAGTGCTTTCAAGGAACAAAACATAAAATTCATTCACTTTTAAAATTCTTTTGTGCACTTTTCCACAAAAACAAGGCTCTTAGAAACTTTTTAATTTAGTTAAAACAATGGCCGTGTATTTAATCCTCTCATAACTCTGTATATTGCTGTACTTTAAACTCTAATAAATGCAAATTGTGCAAAAATAAGATGGTTTTGGCAAATGTCACCAAAACACTCTCATGTGTTTAATATCAGTCGATATTTTTTAAACCAATGCAAATGTCTAATTATTCAGGCACTAAATCTCTTTGTTAATGTGTCCTTCTGTTTTTTGTTTTTGTTCTGTTGCATTGTGCTTCTTTCTCTCCAACAAACAGTGAGTTTAAAACATAAAAACGTTTTATTTACCAGATTTAACTTGGTGAAAAGGGCAGTTCTTCCGTCAGCGTCCGGCCTGTGCAGTTCTATATATATTGTTGTCTGTTTATGGACAGACCGTTGTATACTACAGACTTTATTCATTATGAATCTTGATTAACAAAAGCGAGTGTGGGTCTTCTCTCAGGTGACAGAGACTACACAAGTGGAGCCCGCAGACACACAACATGAGGCCGTTCACAACAAACCTACGTCTCCACAGATTTATAATCACACTGAGCATGATTCAACAGCTGGAATCAAAGAGGATCCGAAAAAAACTAAGGATTCTGAACAGAAGACAGTGGAAATGGAGTCTTTAAAATCACAGACGTCTGCAGCAAACATCAAGAGAGTTTCTTTTGAACGAATAAAAGAAACGAACGTCCAACGAGTGCCACAGGAACTGGAGCTGACTGGTTTTATTGCGTCCGGGCCTGGTTTATCCTCCGTCCAACCGAGCCAAATGGTAAAAATGGAAGAAGGAAGTGGCCTGAGTCCTTCCACAGATGAAGTCAAACCTCTGCAGTCGTCGAAGGAAAACCCGACGAACGCGACTGATTCGGATTTTCAGAACAGAAACGGCACCGACATGGCGTTCGACAACCAAGGATTTGAAGATTTTTGCGCCGACTTCAGCCAAGAGCCTTTTATTGTTTTCTGGAATGAGCCCATAGACATCGAGGCGGCCTTCAAACGCCTCTCGACCATCTTCGAATGTGAGGAGGAGCTCGCTAAGTCCAGAGAAAGTGTTTTGAACGAAGAGGAGCACAAACCCAACGTCGGGACGCATTTACAGTTCACATTTCAGGCTGATGTTAAAAAAGAAAAGTCAGACAACCAAGAAGGCAAATCAGATTCAACGAAGGATAATAAAAAGAAATTCAAGCTAAAGTTCCCTAAGAATAAGCTAGCTCAAATTAGCCGCGCCATTCGGACAGGCAGCGCTAAAGCTAACAAGAAAGAGAAACAAACGGAGATCCAAAGCAAACAAACGAAGCAAACGAACGGACAGGAAAGTAAAAGTGTTGAGAAAAGCTCCCGGGCTCAGACGCAGGTGAAGGAGTTGTGTAGAAACGCTCTGGACTCCATCGACAGCCTCGAAGAGTCCATCAAACAGCTGGAGATGAGCGTGGACAGCATCGGGCTCCCGTCGTCTCCGTCGCCCGATCCCTCAAACTCCAACGATAGAAATGAAAATAAAGACAAGTTCAGTTCTTCCAAGAGACCCTCCTCTCAGAGAGACACCAACCCTCCTCAGAGTAAAAGGCCCAAACCTGGACGAGGCTCTGGGAAAACCTCCAAGAAACAGGTCTTTTATTTCTGCTGCGGTGGTGGTTTTTCTGGTGGAGGCATCTTTAATGGAACTGTCTTCTTCTGTCGGTGGCTCCGGGGTTTTACAGATTGTGTGATGTAACAAATGACTCCAGTCTAGACCTGACTTTCATTGGTCCATGACAAACACACTCAGCCAATAAGAAAATGTCAAATCAATAGTGTTTCACAAGATACTTTACTTTAAATATAAAACTACATTACTCAGTAAAGACTGTAAGGTTTAATTTCTTTTAGTATTGTCATGAACTGGTTTGTGCCCAAGAAACTGGGGTTTGAATTGGGTGTGAAAAGTATTAAAGTGCTTGCTTTTAAATGTACTTTAAAGTAAAACAATATAAAACAGATTTATTTTATTAATAAAAAAGGATAAAAACTCATTAATATCAGAGACACATGAAGGTTTTCTCCTTGTAGCTCAACAGAACATGAAAGTATTGTTCTTTATTCAGTTCTGATCCATGTTTGTCAAGAACTTGTGCAAAAGCCAAATGTTTAATTGAATGTGCACATCTTAATAACAAACGGAAATGTACTTGTACTTGTACTTGTAGTTGAGTAGAAAGTACAGATATTTTCTCTAAAATGTTGTGGAGTAAAAGTAAGTAGTACCTGCTTTTAAATCTACTTTAGTAAAATACAGACACTTAAAAATTGTCTTGACCATCAGTCTTTATGTGACCTGCTCATTAAGCTTTAAGAGTTTATCAAAGTAAAGTTAGTGTTTTTATTCTGTGGTGAAGGAGAGGAACACAAACCAAAGACGTTCAGTGGTTAACTACGTCAGGGGCTGGAGTATTCCCAGTATTCAGTAGAGTATTCAGAGTATTTCCAACAAAAAGGGATGAAAAAACCTTATGTGTTACAAAAACTGACCAAAAAAATATCGAATAAATGTGGAAATCCTGCAGAAATGAGCCGAGAAAAGGAAACTGGCAAAGTTCTGTTGAATCAAAATGAAGCACACACGTCTGGGTTTTGTTTCTGAACTTGAGAACACACTTTAACCTCTTCTCCTCCGTCTTCTGTGACTCGTACTAACGGCGTATTTTTCCATCTTTACTGGTTCCACGTGCGTCTGGGCCAAACTAACCAGTACTAACCAGTAAAACCTTTAATTCTGCGTCTGTTTGACCCTTTGTCCCTGTTGTTGTCGACCCTCAGACCCTTTCACAGTCGTCCCAGGACCAGCCCCAGAACCCATCACCGAAGAACTCCACCAAAAAGAAGCAGACCGCTCACAAACAGGTAACAACTCCATCACAATTCCATTAGAAAAGAAAAGAATACGTTTGTGTAACAGCTCCTCTCATGTTCTTCAGTCCCAGGTCATCTCTATCCCACAGTAAAGTCCTGCAGGAGCGTTTCTGATGTAAACTGACCCGTCCCGTCCCAGAATGCACCAGTGGAGACCACGCTTTAGACCTCGACCCAGTGTTTCTTCCTCCTACTGCTCCTCTTCTCCAGAACACTTCAGGGGCAGCTCCACTCATTTATGCAACAGTTTATCAAAAAAAAAATCTTAAAATGTCAAAGTGAAATGTGCACAGTATTCTGTTCTATTGTATATTTATGTGTATTTTTATGTGGGGCTGTAAATACTGAACAGAGGCATAAATGTGGCAAAAAAGATCGTTTTTTTAATATAATTTGTACATTTTAAACATATATAAAGTGTTAAATATATTACAGTCACAGACAATAGGAAGAAACTAGTGCAATACCAAACCCTCAAAACAATCATTTCTACCTGTTATTCTCAATTTGTCGACACTGTGCTCTTTAAAATATAATTTAAGACAGAATAAACCCAGGTGATAACTGTAGAGATGTGTGTGTGTTATCATAAATATACAGACTTTATACAAAGGATTCAATTCTATGCAAATGTCATCACTTTGAGAGAAATGATTCCATTTTGTACAAACACAGTGAATATGAGATTAATATATAGTGACTGTATAAAGTCGTAGTGACCTTTTGTTTTTGTATTTTGCTTTAAAGACAGAGATATGTTTGAAGTTTGACCAAATCTACATTAAACTAATCTAAAGTTTATCTAAAGTTTATTTAATGTGGTAAAAACTCACTCTTTCATCCATGGTCTACCTCTGGTTCCTGAAGGGGTCTCGGGGTCCGGGACAGACCGGGACAGACCGGGTCAGACCGGGTCAGTCCGGGTCAGACTGTGCTGTAATGTTTCATTCTGTGGAGCCAGTCCTAAACTGAAGACTCCTGCTGTGTCTCTGAACTTTGTGAATCCTCAGCTGCTTGTGTCTGTGATGTTTACACTGATGAAAAAACTAAAGAAAACTACAAACTTTGATTTTGTACAAATAATAAAGAGCTTCTGAAGCGTCTCCTGTTGTTTAGTGCAGTACTGTGTAGTGACGGTAGAGGGCAGCAGAGGGACATCTCAGCCTCTAATATTTACCTGAAGACTGTAAAGAGTATTTCTTTACTTTTAATTTTATTATATTATTACAACAACTATAAAACCTGGGATTAATGGATTAAAAATATAAAGCACAGCAGAATATCTCACATTAATCACATGTTTTCTTAAAAAGTGTGAATTTGTCACTTCATAAACTCTTCTTCTTGGAGGAGACAGGTTTATGTCTGTTTGTTTTCATCCTAAATAGGTCTAATTAGCTGAATTACGATGACAATACAGTCTTATAATAATGCAGCTCTATTCCCAATCAAATTTATGCTATATTTGTTATTTTTAATTGGCTTGAATTTAACAAATTAGTCAAATTACTTTAAATACAGAGTTTTAAATGCTGGTGTTCCACAGGAGACTAGTCTGAGGCCACTTCAGTTTTTCAATTTTCAACAAGCTGTAACCCATTCTCTTTAAAGCACACATAAACAACAAAGGTTTTCATGTTTTTTATATTTTAGCTTCTATTTAAAGCCCACTACACTTAATATTTAGTGTGTTTTACCCCAAAAAATCTATAAAATTCAAAAAGAGCTCACTCAGTATTCCTTTATTTCTCTCTGTATGAACTTTATTCTTTAAAGCTGAAGCCCCAGTGTCCACTACAGCCTCAGTCTCGTCTCAAATACCCCCGTCTCTCTCCAAACCCCCCTTAACAACAGCCCTATTTTCCAAAAGCGTAACGGGATCGCGCTGTAATTGGCTCAACGATTAGTAATTAGTTCCATCATATTCTAATTAGCTGATGTGTAAGTGAATCCCAGCAGTTATCTCTGTGTAATTAGTCTGTAATTCTTCCAGAACGGGCTCGAGTCTGTCGGATCTGAAAAAGGGAGGGGCCTGGGAGTTAATTAGAAATGTCTCTCTTCAAGCATTTTTACATTAATTACAACACTTTCTGTCCCAGTCCTTTCAGTCTTTCTGCTCCAGACTCGTCTCGGCGTCTGTCTGCGGAGGACATCACAAACCAACAAGGAACCTACTGCCGTTTAATCAAAGATGTGGCTCCTTATTTGCATTTCTAATTGGGATTAATTAGCACTGCCCAAATACAGTGTGTGTTTGAGCGCAGACGACGGCCTGTTTGTGTGGATTTCTCTATTCGGTTTGTGTTATGTCATTATTAAAGGAGCAGAAGTCTCCACAGTGAGTCTGTAGCGTACGGCGAGGGGAATTATGTGAGTAATTAAGCAGCGCAGAAACAGAGCTGTCCAGTAAGACGTTAGCATCTGGGGTTAGCGGCCTCTCAGCGGCAGGAACGGCACGGAAAACCGGTTTATCACATCAGGAAAAGGTGGCACATTAACTCCATTCACATTTATTTCTGTTGTCCAGTGTCACAATAACAACGGCTTCAAAAAAACCCCAGAGAAACGTCAGGAAGAACCACAGAAGGAGAGATAATATAATAATAATATAAAGAGAACGGTCTTGTCTTGATTTAACAGTCCTGACATTAGCTCAATAACTTATAATAAACTCATATTGAGAGACTGTTTTGAGTAATTCATTGTTAAAACCTAAACCTTCTGTTTTTTCTGACTCTCTCTGATGTAAAACTCTTCATTGAAATCTGTAGTATGTCTTCGTTTTTTGATTTATTGCTTTTTAACAAACAAACAGCAACAAAAACGACAAAGGGAATTAAATGAATGCCCAAAAAATAAATAAATGAATAAAGTAAGTAAATAAATCTATATTATAAGGATTCTTTTGTGGAGAAATACCAAAGTTATACATTTCATCAGTGTCTCTGACTGTTTTATTAATAAATACTGTAGTGATTTGTGTCTTTGGGGCATTTACTGAGACAAGACGAGACCTGAGATGGTTCATCGCTGTCAGCCTCGGTGTTTTCTTCTAATGTTTACATATTGTCTTTCATCGTTTCTTATTTCCACTGAAAACGTTTCCACACAGATGATATAAAAGTCTTTAGACTAATTTCCCCCTTTCACTTTCACCTCGACCAGAAATCTCGTCACGTTTTCAACTCATGAGATGTTGTCACAAACTAAATATTTACACAAACACAGACCTGTCATGATTAAACTTGTATTTGGCCCGCCACACCAGTAGGGGCGCTGTGAGCCAGGGTTCTGTGCCTCACTGTGGATGTTTGTATGCAACTCTGATCATTTTCACTGAGGATAAAACTAATAAAAACACCTCCAAAAGTTTATGTTTTTTTATGAAGTGACAAAGCTCTGTAAAAAAACAAAAAACACAATAGAATCTCTTACAATTTTTAGGTTTTCTTTCTTCTTTTTCAGCTTCTTTATGAGTCAGGGCCCAGATACACGACACACCTCCAGCTTTTTTGGATTAAATTAAATCATTAAGTCATACAAAAGTAAAATCATTGACTTTATTCCAAAACGAAACGTGAAAGAAGTGAGACATCAGCAAAAGAACTGAACAGATCAAACAAATCCAATCATTATTCAACAGTTTAGTTTAATTCAAGGATAAATAAAATAGTTTCTTAATTAAATACTGTGTCTATCCCAGATGCATTAAGTAAACAAACATGAAGCTGTAGATGAAATGCACAGAGTCAGTCCTAAACGGTTGTCTTTCTCGCTCAGAGGCAGAGCTGAGTATCTGGAACACGACCTTGGCTGAGGCTGTGTCTAATTGCTGCAGTTTGGAGGGCATCACCGGAGGCGCCGCCGTCCCACTCCCACCGAGCGCCCACACCCACTCACGACCCCCGGCTACTTGTCTGACAGCCAGCAATTTCACCAGTAACTACCCCAGACCCTCATTAACAGTTAATTAAATCAAATCTATGAGGAATTTCCATCTTAAATCTGAGAGGAATACCTTCAAGTTCGCTCTGAAAACAGAACAAGGAGCTTTTATTGCTTCCATTTTGGACATTTTTCATTTCTAAAAGTGACCTGTGACTAAAACAGAGTGATTCTTAAACCTTTATGAGAGACTGGGGTTGGTTTTCAGTCAGAATCTTTAAAACAAATTAAATGAAATCTGTTTCTTCTGAAGCACCTGGTTTAAAAAGACGTTAGCATCTGGGTTTAACCATGAGAGCTCTGTCTTTCACGTCCCATTGACCATAGCTTTCTTAAATTAGTTTTTTGTAATTGCTAAAGCGTATTTTCTGAAGCTTGGAGTCATTGTGGCAAATGTTTTCACACAAAACTATCTCCTTAAGCGACAGAAACCCTCAGAACATCTGTAAAATAAAGCACTTAGGGAAAAAAAACCTTTATAAACATACACTTTCTCGTCTAAATGTGATCTGTCCATCAGCTTTAAAACACTATTGTGAAAAAGCTATCGCATTTTTACATTTCTATTAAAGACAGACCTATAAACACATTCATTTGTTTTGTTTTATGTTGTTTCATGCTTGATTAAAATGAGATAAATCTATCAATAGAGTGACTATATTTCCAGATTTCCAAACTGACCCAAAAAAACCCCCAAATAATGTTTTTTTAGTTTAAAACAATGATTATTCCAATGTATTTTATCAACAAAATTAGAGCTGCAGCGGTTTATTTGAACATAAGCAACTAAACCAAAGCAAACCAAATTAATTACAGTAAGCAAAAAAAAAAGTGTTAAAAAAATTGTTATAAAGTTTGTTGCAGTGATTGGTGTTTGTTAAAATGTGGACAATAGGAACAGGTCTCTTAAAACTGGGACATATTAGTGTTTTTATAGATATTTGTCGGGACATGGGACGGGGACAGTCCTCATTAAACATGGTCGCCCTAATCTAGTATTTATTAAGTATTTGTCCATCTCAGTAAAAATGTTAATTTAATTTTTCCACTGTTACTAAACAAAAGGAGATACAGAACAAAAAAAGAAGGAAAAGGCAACACAAAATGACTGATTTATGAATTTAGATCACAATAAAATAAATAAATAAAAAGGAAATCTAAAAAGGCGTCGGCTGAATTAAAGAAAAGTAAAACAATAAACTGAGAAAACTGACTATTGCTCTAAAAAACACAGTGTTGCTGTAACTTTGTCCCAAATGTGACGTTACTGTGATCAGTAAAGTAAAAGTACAGATAAAGAGGTAGAAATACACTCAAGTAAAAGTACAGATAAAGAGGTAGAAATACACTCAAGTAAAAGTACAGATAAAGAGGTAGAAATATACTCAAGTAAAAGTGTCATATTAAAAAGTGAAAATATTAAAGTACTTGCTTTAAATGTACTTAAAAGTGTTTGACGCAGCTTTAACAACGAATTAATAGAAAATTGATTTAATGTATTAATAAAAAACGCTGGTTGGATAATGATTAAAAACACATTAATATAAGGTTTAGTTAATTATTTATGTACATTAACATTTAATTTAAGGTGTTGCACATTTAAAACAGTAATAAACGCAATTTTACTTGAACTTTTAAAGCCAATGTAAAAATGTTAAGTAGAAAATATAGATATTTGCTCTAAAATGTAGTGGAGTAAAAGTATCTCAGTTTAAATCTACTTAAGTAAAGTAAAGATACTCGTAAAGTAACGGAGTATTTTTACTTCACCACCAGCTACCAGTAAAAAACTGAAAACCAACAAAACGTCCCCTTTAGAACTCGAACGCACTAAAATCCCAGCTCTAACGTGGTCCACAAACACAACATCCGTCACAAGCGAATGTACAGTTTTTATTTCAAAAGCTCCAGTATTTACATTCTATTTTAGCAACAGCAAAAAAGGTTAAAATCTTTCATAATTTAAACATTCATTTGACAAAAATAACACCTATTTATTTAGTTTTTAAACATGTAACAAAAGGCTATAAAATGACACAGGGAACCGATAAAAACATAAAAAAGTCGTTGCAGCTGAAACGCTCTTCTTCGACAGTTCGAGCTTCATCAGGTGAATTTATACGTGTGACAGTCAAGAAAACGTACGTAAGATAACCGAGTAAAGGTGATTAAAAATATGATGAAGCAGTATTTTGTAAATGTGGTTCCGTTTGATAATGTTTTTAATCATCTTTACGTCGTAGTGGCACTTTAACTACAGACTAAACTTCTAAAAACTACAATTTCCTGAGTACAGCCTCTTCCTGGTTAAACAATTCCAAACTGTGTGTAGTCTCTACTGAACAACATGGACCATCCCCTGCACTGGGTTTTTAAACAACAGAGAGCAGAGAAAAGGATTAGACGACTGCAACAAGACTGAACAATCAATCAATCTGAGGAAGACTGGATCAGAGACTACTACTAAGTGTAATACAATATAAGTAAATTAATAAAGTAAAAATATTATCAGAATAATGTCTAAATACCTCTGGAGGCAATCATCTATATATTTTACCTCATGCATTTGTAAAATATTGCATTAAGAATCACTCTAAGGTCTTAAAGTGTGTTTTTTTTTTTTGTTTTGAAACACATTCTGACAATGTTGAGAAGTGACAAATTGAAACTGTCAAGAATTTAACTTGTAAACAATAAACAAAAGAAATATAATTTGTATTTGTAAAGATTTTCCCACAAATATTTCATGATATTTGAAATTGTGTAAATTTTAAGGGTGTCCAAAAACCTTTTTCCACCACTGTATATATTTCCTTATTTAACATTTAACAGATGTAGAGAAAGAGAAGTGAGGATATGACACTGAGAAACAGACCTGAGCCATTAAGACACACCATAATGTCACCAAATGTTTAAAATGTTTACTAAATGTTTAAAGGATATGAGTCGTAGTCGATTTTCTGCGTGAGGACTCCAGTCAGAATGAACTCAGCGTTGTGGACGTCTGGAGAAAAAAGGAGAGACAAAAAAACATAGGTTCAGCTGTAAACACATCTTTAAAGGGTTAAAAAAAGATCTTTAAAGTGAAGGAGGAAAAAGAAGAAAGATGACAGGTATTGTTTATAGATTGTGTATTTTATTTACCGATGTTTTTCAGGAAGTAGTCTCGACACAGGTGCAGGTCATTGTCACAAGAAATCAAAATGATTTCTGGGAGATTCTGCAAAAAACGTAAAGAAAACACACAAAGTCAATCAAATTAATTCATGGTAACACTTCATATTAACTACACACTTTTATCTATCAAGAATAATTCATCAATAACACTGTTTATAACTTAATGATCCTCCTCAACTTATAATTAAATAATGTTTAATAGTGTGTAGTTATTATAAAGTGTTACTGTTTTGTGTAAAAAATAGGGTTTAATAGAGTTGCTTTTTAAACAATCCTCATTAAAAGCAGTTGTTAAAGGTCACCAGACACTGACCTTGTTCTGTTTATGCTCCATGATTTTCTTGTAGGACGGCTGTTTGGCCAACAGTTTCCCTCCAGCGCTTTCCAGGATGGACTTCATGGTGCTGAGGCTGGGGCAGATCCCTGGAGTGAGGTAGAAGTACTTCCCCTTTTCACACAAAATAAAAGACAAATACACAACTTTTAACACAAACTTAAGGGATGTATTTGGATTGTCTCATTGATGATGAAATACCTATTCTGTAAATCTTAACGTTAAACTTCATGCTATACACAAGCTCTCTCCACCGATACATATACTTCTTCAAAAAAATAATGTCCAAAATGATTACAGCATATTTTAATAGAGCTGAGATGTGCATTTGTTGGAAATATCAAGACCTCGAGGATAAGAGGATAAGGTAAGAAATACATAAGAAATCTGTACGAAATCTGTGCCCAACGCAATCCCCCCAAAGTTTTCTTAAATAAAATGAAAACATAATTACTCTGTGAACAAACCCAACACAGAAGCATTACAGAAACCTGGGATAAACTACCTTAAAGAGCGGTGCACTCTGGGCTCTCTTCAGAGACTCCTCCAGACTGAAGTTAAACAGCACCTCAGCCTCCGCGTCCCTCAGAATATAACTGTGTTCATCTGCAGCAAACATAAGGGTTAAAGCCTCTCATCTCACATATTTAATTTAGATTATAAAAAGAAAGAGCCTTACCCACAAACTTCTGGCTCCTCCAGCTTTCCTCGAGCCACTCCGGCGTCACGATGTGTTTAACGACCGACATGGCCCTGAGGAACTTCACCGTCCGAGTCACTTTATTCGCCAAAAGGTGTGTGACTTTCTGACTGCTGTCTGCCACTTCTCCTCCTAAAGCGTGTAACCACTGCAGACGAGAAACAAGAGAGGTCTTTAGTAAGAGACCGGCTTCACGAGAAACAAGACGAGAGACCGACGTCAGGAGAAACGAGACGAGAGACCGGCTTCACGAGAAACGAGACGAGAGACCGGCTTCAGGAGAAAAGAGACGAGAGACCGGCTTCAGGAGAAACAAGACGAGAGACCGGCTTCAGGAGAAACAAGACGAGAGACCGGCTTCAGGAGAAACGAGACGAGAGACCGGCTTCAGGAGAAACAAGACGAGAGACCGGCTTCAGGAGAAACAAGACGAGAGACCGGCTTCAGGAGAAACAAGAAGAGAGACCGGCTTCAGGAGAAACAAGAAGAGAGACCGGCTTCACGAGAAACAAGAAGAGAGACCGGCTTCAGGAGAAACAAGAAGAGAGACCGGCTTCAGGAGAAACAAGAGAGGTCTTTAGTAAGAGACCGGCTTCACGAGAAACGAGACAAGAGACCGGCTTCAGGAGAAACAAGACGAGAGACCGGCTTCAGCAGAAACAAGACGAGAGACCGGCTTCAGGAGAAACAAGACGAGAGACCGGCTTCAGGAGAAACAAGACGAGAGACCGGCTTCAGGAGAAACAAGACGAGAGACCGGCTTCAGGAGAAACAAGACGAGAGACCGGCTTCAGGAGAAACAAGACGAGAGACCGGCTTCAGGAGAAACGAGACGAGAGACCGGCTTCAGGAGAAACAAGACGAGAGACCGGCTTCAGGAGAAACAAGACGAGAGACCGGCTTCAGGAGAAACAAGACGAGAGACCGGCTTCAGGAGAAACAAGACGAGAGACCGGCTTCAGGAGAAACAAGACGAGAGACCGGCTTCAGGAGAAACAAGACGAGAGACCGGCTTCAGGAGAAACAAGACGAGAGACCGGCTTCAGGAGAAACAAGACGAGAGACCGGCTTCAGGAGAAACAAGACGAGAGACCGGCTTCAGGAGAAACAAGACGAGAGACCGGCTTCAGGAGAAACAAGACGAGAGACCGGCTTCAGGAGAAACAAGACGAGAGACCGGCTTCAGGAGAAACGAGACGAGAGACCGGCTTCAGGAGAAACAAGAGAGGTCTTTAGTAAGAGACCGGCTTCACGAGAAACAAGACGAGAGACCGGCTTCACGAGAAACAAGACGAGAGACCGGCTTCAGCAGAAACAAGACGAGACCGGCTTCAGGAGAAACAAGACGAGAGACCGGCTTCAGGAGAAACAAGACGAGAGACCGGCTTCAGGAGAAACAAGACGAGAGACCGGCTTCACGAGAAACAAGACGAGAGACCGGCTTCACGAGAAACGAGACGAGAGACCGGCTTCACGAGAAACAAGACGAGAGACCGGCTTCATCAGAAACAAGACGAGAGACCGGCTTCACAGAAACAAGACGAGAGCCGGCTTCAGGAGAAACAAGAGAGAGACCGCCTAAAAAAAAACAGGACCGGCTTCACCAGAAACAAGACGAGAGACCGGCTTCATCAGAAACAAGACGAGAGACCGGCTTCAGGAGAAACAAGACGAGAGACCGGCTTCAGGAGAAACAAGACGAGAGACCGGCTTCAGGAGAAACAAGACGAGAGACCGGCTTCAGGAGAAACAAGACGAGAGACCGGCTTCAGGAGAAACAAGACGAGAGACGGGCTTCAGGAGAAACAAGACGAGAGACCGGCTTCAGGAGAAACAAGACGAGAGACGGGCTTCAGGAGAAACAAGACGAGAGACCGACTTCAGGAGAAACAAGACGAGAGACCGGCTTCAGGAGAAACAAGACGAGAGACCGGCTTCACGAGAAACGAGACGAGAGACCGGCTTCACGAGAAACAAGACGAGAGACCGGCTTCAGGAGAAACAAGACGAGAGACCGGCTTCAGGAGAAACAAGACGAGAGACCGGCTTCAGGAGAAACAAGACGAGAGACCGGCTTCAAGAGAAACAAGACGAGAGACCGACTTCATGAGAAACAAGACGAGAGACCGACTTCATGAGAAACAAGACGAGAGACCGGCTTCAGGAGAAACAAGACGAGAGACCGACTTCAGGAGAAACAAGACGAGAGACCGGCTTCAGGAGAAACGAGACGAGAGACCGACTTCACGAGAAACGAGACGAGAGACCGGCTTCAGGAGAAACAAGACGAGAGACCGACGTCAGGAGAAACAAGACGAGAGACCGGCTTCAGGAGAAACAAGACGAGAGACCGACGTCAGGAGAAAAGAGACGAGAGACCGGCTTCAGGAGAAACGAGACGAGAGACCGGCTTCAGGAGAAACGAGACGAGAGACCGACGTCAGGAGAAACGAGACGAGAGACCGGCTTCAGGAGAAACAAGACGAGAGACCGGCTTCACGAGAAACGAGACGAGAGACCGGCTTCAGGAGAAACAAGAGAGGTCTTTAGTAAGAGACCGGCTTCACGAGAAACGAGACAAGAGACCGGCTTCACGAGAAACGAGACGAGAGACCGGCTTCATCAGAAACAAGACGAGAGACCGGCTTCATCAGAAACAAGACGAGAGACCGGCTTCATCAGAAACAAGACGAGAGACCGGCTTCATCAGAAACAAGACGAGAGACCGGCTTCATCAGAAACAAGACGAGAGACCGGCTTCACGAGAAACGAGACAAGAGACCGGCTTCACGAGAAACGAGACGAGAGACCGGCTTCATCAGAAACAAGACGAGAGACCGGCTTCATCAGAAACAAGACGAGAGACCGGCTTCATCAGAAACAAGACGAGAGACCGGCTTCATCAGAAACAAGACGAGAGACCGGCTTCAGGAGAAACAAGACGAGAGACCGGCTTCAGGAGAAACAAGACGAGAGACGGGCTTCAGGAGAAACAAGACGAGAGACCGGCTTCAGGAGAAACAAGACGAGAGACGGGCTTCAGGAGAAACAAGACGAGAGACCGACTTCAGGAGAAACAAGACGAGAGACCGGCTTCAGGAGAAACAAGACGAGAGACCGGCTTCACGAGAAACGAGACGAGAGACCGGCTTCACGAGAAACAAGACGAGAGACCGGCTTCAGGAGAAACAAGACGAGAGACCGGCTTCAGGAGAAACAAGACGAGAGACCGGCTTCACGAGAAACGAGACGAGAGACCGGCTTCAGGAGAAACAAGACGAGAGACCGGCTTCAGGAGAAACAAGACGAGAGACCGGCTTCAGGAGAAACAAGACGAGAGACCGACTTCACGAGAAACGAGACGAGAGACCGGCTTCAGGAGAAACGAGACGAGAGACCGACTTCACGAGAAACGAGACGAGAGACCGGCTTCAGGAGAAACAAGACGAGAGACGGGCTTCAGGAGAAACAAGACGAGAGACCGGCTTCAGGAGAAACAAGACGAGAGACGGGCTTCACGAGAAACAAGACGAGAGACCGGCTTCAAGAGAAACAAGACGAGAGACCGACTTCACGAGAAACGAGACGAGAGACCGACTTCACGAGAAACGAGACGAGAGACCGGCTTCAGGAGAAACGAGACGAGAGACCGACTTCACGAGAAACGAGACGAGAGACCGGCTTCAGGAGAAACGAGACGAGAGACCGACTTCACGAGAAACAAGACGAGAGACCGACTTCACGAGAAACGAGACGAGAGACCGGCTTCAGGAGAAACAAGACGAGAGACCGGCTTCAGGAGAAACAAGACGAGAGACCGACTTCATGAGAAACAAGACGAGAGACCGGCTTCAGGAGAAACAAGACGAGAGACCGACTTCAGGAGAAACAAGACGAGAGACCAGCTTCAGGAGAAACAAGACGAGAGACCGGCTTCACGAGAAACAAGACGAGAGACGGGCTTCACGAGAAACAAATCAGTTTCACTAAGTTTTCCAAACACATGGGAACATTAACAATAATGACTCTTTACCTTTGTGTACTGCTGGACCTGTGTGGGCTCAAAGCCTGTGAACATGACTTGAGGAGTGGACTCAGGAGGAAGCTTTTTACTGGGAGACTGGATCTCATCCAACCTGAAGATGTAGATGTAGAAACAATGAAGACTTATGTGTTAATAATTTAAGAGCTGTATGAACAGGTAAGGACAGTTTATCCATTTTAATTTATTCAAGTCCAACTATAACCACTCATTGTGCACAGACCTGGCCTTCTTGTTGGCAGGTTCATTATTGGAGTTGTTCAGCTTCTGCTTCTGCAGCTGGAGGTTCTACAAACAGAGAAAACAGAAATAATGAGGATAATGGATGCATTGTTATTTCAAAATAAAACAGATGTGATTTAGTAAAAGGGAACTCACCGCTAAAGCCTCTGGAGTCACTTTAACTGGAGCTCTCCAAGCACCTGCAAATCAGGACAAAACAGTCATAACAGAACACAGCTGCAATTATTATATTTTACTTTTTCTTCCATAAATAAATCTTTCAGCCCCTTCACAGGACTCTATGCAATAATCTGTATCACAAGACTCTAATAGAGAAGGTACGTCTCCAAAAGAATGATTATAATCCTATGTATTTTATGATAAACTATGAAATATTGGTTGAATGTTTGCACAAACCGAGCAGGTTCTGGACCAGCTGCAGGTTCGGGGCGAGTGGTTCTGGATGGTTGTAGATGGAGTATCTGCTGTGTTGGATCTGCCTCAGAGCCTCGAAGTTACCGAGCAGAATATCACAAAGCCACTGGGCGTTCACACACGGGATCTTCCACTCTTTGGCCTTTTCATACTTCAGCCCACTGGGTCTAAAATCAAAAATAATGTATTATCAATCTGTTTCCATACACATTACCAGAAAATATGGATATGTTTTAGCTT
Organism: Rhyacichthys aspro; assembly: GCA_036850595.1. Taxonomy (NCBI): domain Eukaryota; kingdom Metazoa; phylum Chordata; class Actinopteri; order Gobiiformes; family Rhyacichthyidae; genus Rhyacichthys; species Rhyacichthys aspro. The sequence continues at coordinate 1,921,065 of CM072164.1, read as the reverse complement.
TAATTAAAGGTTTTATTTTGTCTTTGTGACGTACCAAAGAGAATTAAAGCACTTAGTCAAAATAAATGATCCGTCGTTCTTACTCTTTGCAGATGAGGACAGTGTTGCTGCGGCACAGGTAACCCGTGTATCTGGCACCAGCCAAATACGCCATCAACTTCAGGTCGTCCCGGTCTGCGTCCACAAAACCTGTCACTGAGATGATCTGAGGAGAGCAAGGAACAATTATTCACCCATTACATTCAAATCTTAATGTCGGCAGTGTAAAGTAAAACAGCGTTTCTGTCGTACGTGCTGTGAGCAGGGTTTGGCTCCAGGAGGAAAGGCGAAGGGCAGATGTAACGTCCGACAAGGAGGAATCATCTTCTTCTTCTTTAAAACTGTGTTGAGCCAGTGAGCCGTGACACATCTCTTTCCTTCTCTGAGCGCCTGGAACAGAAAGGTTTAAACTTTACAAAGAGGAACTACACTCCAGGGCTCTGCATCTGGTAACTCGTGACACTTACCTGAACAAACATGTTACTGACTTGACTCTCACAGAGCAAGTGTGTGCAGCGGCTCGTCAGAGTGTTGTCAGCCACGCCTCCACAGGCCTGGATCACCTGGAACAAAAGGGACTATTCATTTAAAATATATAGTGATTCTAAGATAAATGTGAATACTGCCAAGAAATACAGCTTTAACCAGTTCCAAAAGAAAACTTTACGGAGTCTCTTACCCGTTTCCATGTGGCCAGGAGTTGCTTGTCAGCCATTTGTTCAGGATAATCAGCGATGGCGAACACACAGCCCACCAGAAAACCATCCTGAGGGACTAAAACAGAACAAGGAGTCAACCTTTTTAAACAGACAACAAACAAGCAGAGTAGGACAAGCACGAAAAAAGATGGATCTCAGAGCCTGGAGTAGATCCTGAACATTAAGAGGCCCAGGCGTCTGGTCCAAATGCCCCAGGACGCCTCCCTCTGGAGCCGTCCTGGTATTTCCCGCCTTTATCTACAGACTTGTAGGATGTAATGAGGCCCACTCACTGTCCTGTCCCGGCTCGTGGCCGAACAGCTGGGTGCTGAGAGGAGGCTGCTGCGGCGGCGGCTGCAGGACCTGCTGGGGCTGGTTCTGGAGGTGGAGCTGGTTCTGGTTCTGCAGGTGGTGCTGGTTCTGGAGGTGGTGCTGCTGCTGGAGGAAGTGTTGCTGCTGAAGGTGGTGTTGGTGGAGCTGCTGCTGATTCTGCTGCTGCTGCTGCTGTTGTTGTTGGAGCAGGTGCATCCTCTGCTGCTGCTGCTGCTGAAACTGCTGCAGCTGCTGCTGTAAAACCTGCTGCTGCGGCCTGAGCTGCTGCTGCTGCTGGAGGAAGCGCTGCTGGGACAGTTGGTGCTGTTGGGACATGGGGTGCTGCTGAGACAGAGGGTGTTGTTGGGGTAGAGGGTGCTGCTGGGACATGGGGTGTTGTTGGGGGAAGCCCTGAGCGCCCTGAGCCTGCGCCTGGTGCTGCTGCTGTTGATGGTGTAACTGCATCATGTGATGCTGCTGCTGCAGGTGCATCACGTGATGAGGTGGATGTGGGGCTTGTTGTGGGAACTGCTGCTGTGGGACGGCCTGGTGAGGCTGAGGGTGCTGCTGCTCCACGGTAAGGGGCTGCCCGGCCAGTTTGGGCTGAGGAGAGAGAACGTGTTAGGAGCAGTTCAAACAGAAACAGTGTCATCAGTGGATTACAAAGGTCTCCTACATGAGCCATACTGGCGGGACGTCCCGTCTGCTGGATCTCCGAGTTGTTGGTGATGTTTCGCAGAGTTCGAGCAGCGGGGCTCCAGCCGGGCATCGCCTCTGGGCCCGGGACAGCACCTAATCAGAGCAAAGATATATAATACTTTTTAGTGAGAGACATTACAGGGAGCAGAGGGGGTTATGCACCATGTGTTTTTCCCAAAAGGCAGGAACTACAGTGGGTCTTGCCCCAGTGTTGACAGGTTAAGACGTGATGTCCCGTCACACATCATACTCAGTGTTAAGTAAAAAGTAGAACAGGTTTTTAATTTCTTCCCTCGTCACTCTAACCTTTCTAAATGTTATTGAACAGAGGCTGACCTTGCTGCGGGGCCTGACTCATGGGGGCAGCAGCGGGACGGGCCTCGGGCACAGCTGCCCCGGCGCCTGGTGCAGGTGGGACATTAGCACAGAGGTTAATGAGTCCGCTGGCGGCTGCTGAGGAGGGCTCTTTGTTTCCTGGAGGTCCGGTTCTCCGCCTCGCTGTTCCCAGAGACGGCGTCGGTGTGACTTCAGCCGGCGTCCAGTTCAGATTAGTGCCTTCTTTTTCGTTCGAGGAGTCGTCGTCGGAGTCGTCAAACATGCGTTCGTGGCGGCGCTCCGGTTTACGGGACGTGGGGGAGACCGAGTTGAATTTCTTGGGCCCCGGACGTCTGCGAGGGCTGGACTCTTCTCCGGACGAGCCCCCGCTGGATCTGCGTGGGCTGTAACTCCGGTCCGACTGCTGGTCGTACGAGTCTGCCTCACTCTCCTCTTCTTCCTCCGGCTCGATGTAGGTGAGACGAGGATGATACAGCGCTTCGTCCTTCCGACTCTTGTCTGTAAACATAAGAAGTTTAGGCAAAGGTTAGGGTAGAGAACATATACTCCTTCTCTTCACATATAAAACCAAAACACTTAGAAGTTCCAAAGTTTTCACAACACTTTAAAATTATGTTTTTTTTATCGTGACACTTAAAACATTCTTCTATAAATCAGCTCTCAATAAATCTAAATAAATACCCAACAAGTAAAGCAAGCACAGGCAAAATTCAGACACATTTTTCCTCCTGCTCTACACTAACAGCAGTGACGGGACATTCCCAGTGCAGCATTTCAGTTTAGCCACTTTGCTAACTTTCATCCCAGTGTTTACTGCTCTCTCTGTCTCTACTCTTTACTGTAAACACATGTTAAACTACAGAGACATTTTCCAGGTGAGTTTTTGTCTTAAAAAGGACAGTTTACTTTGTTACAGTAACAAGAGGCTAATTCTACTGAAACTAAATGGTAAAAAATCAGTCGACAAAATGCTGTATGTTAAACAGTGTCAGATCTTTTGCTGCTTATGTAGTCTAGGCCTAGGAGGATGCAAAAATGGCATGTTACACAATGGTTTTGAGTTATTGTCAGAAACCTAAATTGTAATCATGATTAACATTAGTATCACCCAGCTTTATGCCTATCCCACACTGTTTTTAAACAGTTTGTACTGATGCTGTGAACCAAAAGGGATGGGGCAGCGAGTGTATATGTTGAGACAAAGCTAACCACCGACGCTAAAGACCAGTCCACCTGATGAAGATGACGGGGATGCAGTTTAACACATGTGAATATGTAGAAAGAGTGCTCAGTTACCTTTAACAGAGTCTGTGATCCAGTCAGGAGTGACAATCTTAATGCCAGGGTGTTTTAGAGCACATTCATACTTCGCCTGCACAAAAACAGATGATCAGATGCACACAGTGATTTATCAACACTGTTCTGACTGATTATACCGTTAAATAAAAACTGCTATGTCATGTTATCTGAGGGCTAACAAGGGAGATTCTGTACATTTACCCCTTTAGTTTCCTTCACAATCAAGTGGGTGACTTTTCTGTTGAGGTTAAGTTGACAGTTCCCTCCATGAAAGGTTACATAGGCCCACAGAGTGTTGAGATCCTCTGGAAGCTGAGGATAAACACATAAAGCAACAAGTTAGTGGCACATCATCATGCAAACGGATATGCAACTTGGTGCCCTTTGATTAAAGTCAAACTTTAGATGTCAGATCTATTTTTGGAAGAAGTCAAATAGTAAGCGAGGGAAGGACTGTCACTAACATGTGTTTTTGTGTTTCAGCTCAATATTGAAAGCAAAATAGGAATAAAATGTGAATATGAGACATGGATATTTAAGAGCTAGCATTAAAATGGTGTTAAATGAATAATAAAAATGTATATCAGAGTCATACAAACCCTGGGAAGACAAGCCGTCACTCCAAAGAATATTTGTCCTGATTCTGGAGAGAATCCTGTGACACTGTTGATCTTGGTTAAAGAAAACTCACCAACAAAATATAGCACCAAAACTGAGGAGATAAATCCTAAATCTTAACCAGGATCAGACACTTCCAATAAATACAAAGTGATGAAGAAAGGATACGGGAGAAGGTCTCCACATCGAACAGAGAGGATCACCCATGACGGCTAAAGAAGTCATCGAAATATAATGAAACAGACATATTATCATAAGCAGGCTGCATGTTTATTATCTGAGGGAAATTATATCAAAACTGAAGAGATGAATTATAAAGTGCTACATCCCGTTATTTTTCTTACCTTGACAACAGGCAGGTCAAAAACCTCTCGGGACTCGCCCACTTCAGGGTTGTCTCCGTCTTCTGCGATGATATGAGTGGCCAGAGCATTGTAGGACACCTCTTTTCCTTTTCCCGCTTTTAACAGCTGCACCACCTGAAACATTAGCAGAGAACGGCACCGGGATTCAATGTATGATCAAATGTTTTTCATTTTTGGACACACGCCTTAGATGTAAAGCATTTAAGCCAAATGAAACACTTTCTGATCAAATTTGGATAAATATATGAATCAGGTGAAAACTCAAATCAAAAACTGCTATTCCACAATATAAGGACAATCATTTTTGGATGTTTTATAACCCAAATAAAAAAGAGAGCAGTCTTAGAAAAAACTCTTATGATACACTATCATTAACATTCAACAAACACGAATAACATTTGGAATAACTTAGTACAACAAATTGTTACGTACTATTTTAATTCATAGTGTACAGGGAAATGTAGTAGCATCTGCCAATAAAATATAACAAGTAAGAAAATATTTTATGTAATAAAGACTTGTTTTATATTAAGGTGCAGTTATAGCTCAAGTGTTAAAGCCATTAGCAGTGTGTAAATATATATTAAGTGTTCATTTGTGAAGAAATTAATAGAATAAAAACAAAACAGATAATTTATTAAAGTGTGTTTTGAAAAAGCAACACTAAACAACTGGGCTTATATTAGCTATAACCTTAAAGTCTCATCAAACACATGTTATTTGTTCTTAACAGAGTCAACTTTGTGCTCAACCTCAGTGACAGCATTTAGCTTGAAAAGTTTAATTGCAGTCAGGTACTTTCTGCTCTTGTGCTACTTTTCTATAACAGCATTAAAAATAAAGTATATATTACAACATGCAAAATGAATGAAGCCTGTTTAGAAGGTGTAATATTACACTGTGAATCTCTCATTATTTATTCTGTTGGAGCGTTTTCAAAGCAGAATAAACTTTGTGCATTGACATTTTGGGGTTAGCACAAACTATCTTAGAGCGGACAAGAGTTCTGCTGAACATAAACACGAGAAGGAGAAATGAAAGGCGCGACAAGGAGCACAATTTGGCAGGAAACATGGAAGTGTGCCACAGGTCCCTGCGACCATCGGGAAACCGGGCTCTACATGCGCAACAAGGGATGCTCCCTCCAGCGCTGCACCGGGGCAGTGTCACAATATACTGTACAATATTTAACCTTTACAAATGTACGAAAAGTGTAGTAATATGTTGCATATAAGTACTGTACTGTGGTCACATATGTTAGCAGCACAGAAAGCTCCACAGTACAGGCTAGCATCAGGCTAAAGATAAATCTACCATATTTTGTTTAGTGCTGCACGTAAAACGTAAAAGAGTAAAGCTCAAAATCTACGCGAAGTTAACTCGTGTGATAAAAAGTAATTTTATTGCAGCTAAAGGGCGAGCTTAATGTTTCCCACCAAAGTTAGCATGTTAGCCACTTAGCTAGCATGTTAGCCTGCTCTCCCATAAGTTACACTGAATGATGCTAGTGCTACAAGCTAACCTGCAAAGCCTTACCTTCTGGTCAATGTCTCCCACAACGTAGAATTTGACATCTTTAAAAAGCTCGTCGGAAACTTTATTCTCCTCCTCAGACATGATTGTCCATTAATGGCAAATGTACGCGTGGTTAAAAACAAGTCTGAAGTCATAAAGAGTGTTCAGGAGTACAGTGTCAGTGGCGGACAGTTCACCGGAGAGTCCAGCGCCAAACTGCTGAGCGCGCCCTGGACCGAACCATTGTGTGATCCACAGGGGGGTCCGAGGTCGACATGTACCTGTTTATTTTCATTTAGTGGCTCTTTTAGGGGCGATGGCGCTTTATGTTACTTGTAAAAAATACTACACAGGCCACTCTATGCATTTTATACATTCAAATACAAAAATAGTTCTCATTCTTTTTCCTTCTGTCAGACGGAGAACCCCCTTCAGATGAAAGGAGTTCACGAGCCCATGAGACGCTCCAGACAGTGATTTGAGGACGTCGCCGTTTCTTAAAGCAAACAAACAGAAATAGACTGGAAAGAGGAACAATCGGAAAATAACTCTATAAACACACAAATTATTACTCTGGAAACGACATTTTAAAAACTATTTCTGCATTTTATGAGTCATAGCCTATTTTAGCTCTATTTTATTTATTCTTAATGTTCCTCTTTCGCTTATATTATTCAGATTATCAAGTATTATTTAGTAAAAGCTGTAAGCCATGAACCACTTTTCAAAGTTTAAATGCACATTACACACAAATTCTGTTTTTCCAAAGTAAATCCAGTATTAACCAACAGATAAAGTCAGATGCTCTTATTACCTTTATCCACTGAATCCATTTAATGAGAGTTTCATGAAGTTTATTTGTCTAAGTATATTTGTTTATATAGTTTGTATAGTTTTACTGATCTTAGTAGTTTGTTGTTTTATTATATTTATTATTTGATTGTTGTTTTTGGTTTTATTGTTGTCTGTGAATGTGGGACATGGACTCTCAACACTGCAAAGCTAATCTACCTGAACCTAATGTAATAGAAAGACCTCTTGTCCTCTTTTAAAACTACGTGATTTAAAGGTAACATTTTAATAACTCTACATTTGGATTTGACGAAAGACAGCAACTGCATTTTACTGAATTTAATCACGAGGAGGCAAGCAGTTGGTGAAAGTGCGTCTGTGAAGATTATAAGGTCATTCTGTTTCAATGCAGGGCTGCTCTCTGACCTCTAGATGGCAGTGGGACATTGTGCAACACCTCTGTCATAATCTTTATGCCCTACTTTGCCTGAGCACTGTCTAAATCTGCTCTCCTGCTGTGACTTTGTTTAATATTTTATTTTTGCCCTTTAAGCATTTCATAGACAGCAACAGAGGAGACAGACATGAAACAGAGAAGCGACTCAAAGCAGATAGCCCTGAGCCGGAACTGAACCTGGGTCAATTACTTCCCTTTGAGTGTTTACTACATTAGATTTTAACATATAATCCTGCTTTTAATGATGGCCCAAACTGTCACTGTTGAAATGAAATCCTGCCTGAAGACATTACACACATTGCAGACGCAGCTAAATCTACATTACAGACATGTCCCACTTGTTGAAGGGTCTTTATCACCTGACGTCTGTCTCACACTGTTACCTTTCGACCCATTACTTTAGTCTAATGTGATTGATAGCTACATTAATGCAGCAGCTGAACACCTGAGGATTGTATTATCACAAATGTAGACATCAACACCTGACGTGGACGGTGAATGCTGCAGATTGATTAAAAGGTGTGTTTTCTTTAACAGGTACTGACTGACCTGACTCTTCTGACAGCTATATTTAATGAAAATGTCTGTTAGCTCAAATGTTCCTCTTCAGTTCTTTCCAGCTCTGAACCAAAACAATAGCTTCCTAATGTGCATCATCAATAAGACCTATTATAAACAGAGCAACCACACCAGAGTTAATGTTAATGTTCATCCTAAACACATTTAACATGACAAATGAAAAGATCCATCCATTTTCTTCTGCTCATTTAAACAAACTGTACCTGATAGTTTTTTATGTGGGAAATGGTTTAAACCCAAATAGTTTATTGGAAAAAACAAAATAATTTGTGGATAAAAGTTTTTATGATCCATATAGTGTTTATTGTAAGGGATTGTAATAGATGAGAACCTCTATTCAGGAACAGAAAACCTTGGACAATCACATGCTCCAAAAGGAGCGCTCCCATTGGTCGACACTTGTCACATGACGTTCCAGGAAGTTTAATAGCTGCAGATAAAGTGTATTTTCAGCTGAATATGTCTTTTAACAGAGAAACAGCTGAAAAAAGAAAAGCATCAACAGAGAAAAGGGAGGCAACGTAAAACACAGATAAATACTGTCAATTCAATCACGTAATGTTTAACGAGGAGGAGATAATTGTCGTCCTGACGCTGAAGTCACAGCTAAGCTAACGCTAAACTCTAAACTTCAGTTTGGTCAAATGGATTAGTATTTTGGAGGAAAAACTGGTCTGGTTTTATTTTTTAATAAAAGAGAAGCAGGAGAGGTCCCTAGACTGATTTTGGAGGAGAGTCTGAGACAGGGACAAGAAAAGAACATCAGGTGGTGATAAATAAAGACACATCAATAGATAATATTGACGTTTTGCACCTTGATGCTAATTGCAGAATTACCATCATTACAGGGCCTTGTTTCTCTTCACTGTGCATTCATGTTCTGTAACACATATGAACCTATAATGCCTCATATCTCACCTCTAATACACAACACAACTTTCCCTTTTGGATATAAATATATAATATTCATTATTTGACTTTATGTGATTCAGCTATGTGACTTATAGCAGCTGGGTCATTACCTACAAAGGTTAGCACATCATTTGTTGCAGTCAGGTTATATGTTGCAGTCATGTGAAAACTGTAGTTCTTGGTTTTCACCTCTGTTTTGTGCCATGAGAGGTCTTTGGACCGTTTCCAAACCTCCACACTGACGCAGACCATCTGGATCTTTAACTGTGACCTTCAAAATCTGGCAACATCAGAGTGATCTTCCCCGAACCAGAGGAAGAGGTGAAGAAGACGCACAAGTCCAGAGAGCTTCAAGGAACAATCCAACTCATCACTCTGACACGATGGAGGAGAACGGAAAAGAAAAGTGACCCACAATGTAATCTCCAAAGACAGAGGAAGTACTGGGTATGTGTCCGCTTGAAGAAAGAGTAAAAAAGTCATTGTATAAGTTTAGAGCAGGGACATGTTAATACAACTCTGTTAATTGAAAAAGTGAGAGTGACCTCCAAAAGCAGCCACAGATTGTCTAATAGAAAACCTCCCCGGGGTTTTCCACACAGGGGTACTTACTGAAACTCAGATTCAATCAGCAGCTGGAGATTAAAGAGTTACATATAAAAGTTATAAAAATGTAGCCGTGAGCGATAATCAGATCATTGTGTCCAGGCTGCGAAGAGAAAAGTGACACAAAGACCTGGGTTTAAACAAGAAGACTGAGGAAAGAGTCTGAGCCTGGTCTTTAAATTGAAGTTATTGTACCAACTGTGGTCTTTTCTAAACTTGGATCATTGTTAATATTGAATCTAAATCAGAGTAAATCCTGTTGTAGCAGCGAGAGTCTGGAGGTACAGCTGCTGCAGGAAACATTCAACTGTTTCTGTTTATTCCCATCTTTCTCAACATTAAATTCATAGCTGCAGCAGTTCAGTGCTTCTCCTTCAGCAGTGCTCAGTTTGTCCTCTCTGGGGTAGCCGTAGAAGCAGAAACAGGAAGTAATGGAACCAAAATGACTTCTTCCAATGGCTTTTATGAAGCTTGGAATTCATATTTTCAGAAGGAGACAAATAAGAAGGGTAGTATTTTGAGATGATTATAGAATATTGAAAAGAAATTCACACAATGCACCTTCAAACTAGAACAGTTAGAGATTTATTTCAGCATCACTCCAGGTTTTTCCACCCGTTTGGTCACACAGATGTATTTATGGTATAGCAGATTATTGAAAAGCTGAGCAGAAGCGGCGGGCACCTGCAGAGCTGAAAGCCCACTGATGAGCGGAACCAGAGAGTGTCCACGGGCCATATGCAGCTAAGTGCATCCTCACAGACCGATGTTCCGCTGCCCGAGTGAGGGGCTGTGGCGGATCGCTGCGACAGCCGCTCAATGAAGATGTTAGGCCGCTCAGACATGGTGCTGCTTCTCCTGCTGACAGCTACACAGACCGACACGCTCAGCAGACGGCAGACCGGCCTGAGACGCTCGGGAAATGTTTGAGGAGAGCATTTAAAGTTCAGTGAAAAATGCTACGGCCGCTGACTGTTTTCACACAAAGGACTAGACCTGGTCTTTTCACATCACTGAGAGAGTCTCAGAGAAAAATAATGCTCAGGAAATGTGTCCAGAACCAATACATAGTCCCTTTACCCTCAGGATTTACATAGAGCTGCGTTATTAAAGATGCACTGGGTAAAATTTTGTTGTTTACAATTGAGGAAAAATAGAACCCTTTACTCAAAATTATAGTCACCTCTTGGGAAGACTTCTTGTTCCTGTTTCTACAAGTTTCCAGAGAAGACAAACTGAGCACTGCTCCAAAACTCCAGGAGGTCAGACCTTAATGTCAGTCCCTGGATAAATGGAGATAGTTGTGTCAGAACGGGCATTCGATGTAAAAACTACAACAGACTAAATATACAAACCACCTGAACCTAAAACTTACCAACTTCAACCTAAAATACGCCTGAGAGAACCACGTCCATGTCATTTCACAGTTTGGTCTGCAGTTTTGTCAGACCATTCCATGTTCTTAGTGACGTGGATCTGGAACCTCTCCCCTCGAGTTCAACACGATCGTCAAGTCAAACTATTTATCTAAAATGGGGTTATGGAGGCTGTGTTCTTCTGATTCTTTGCATGTTTTACAAATTTCATTGTTCGAATCTGGGAGCTGAACCTGATTTCTGCTTTTTACGTTGTTAATGGGACAATTTGTGGGTGCACTTTCCTTTGTGCAGCTTGATAACAAAACAACTTTATGCACAACAAAAAACACTATCTATTTCAGCTGGAAATAACGCATCTCAGTGGCATCTCAACTGTCCGTACTGTAACACCATCGATCAAGGAAAAGGAATCACCCAAAGCAGGAAAAGATGGGTTTGTGAACTCATAAATCTCGTCAGAATCCAGCTTCTGTGCAAGGTTGGTGTCAAAAATGTTACTGTCCACTCTATATTTGACCTTTTTGACTGAATTTGTTCATAGGTGTCATCCACAGATGCTGACAAAACGCTACCAAGCTGCTCACTGACTTGATTTCCTTTGTCTTTTTGGTCTGTGAACTCTAAAAACGTTAAAGAGGAGCACGAGTGTACGTTCAGACAGACAACGCTCCGTTTAAACGACCTGATTGAGCTCTGAGTGAAGCCGCAGTGTTGCGTGTAAACCTCGTGATTAATTGTGTGTCTGTGCGTGGGCGAACATACAGAGGAGCACAAACCCATCACAGCTTTGCATTTAGACGTGCGTTGGGTTAAAACACTCTTTATGCAGCTGTTCGAACCGGTGCCAAGTTCCTGAGAGGATAATCCTGTGGACCAACACGGAGCAGGACGGAGTTAATTGAGGTTTCGTCAGAACAAACACCGCCGGCTTCACGGAGGACGCGCTGTAAACAAGATAATAAGATGTACTTTTAAAACCAACATCTCTGCTGCTTATTCACGACAAACACCGACCAATGTCACACGAAGGCTACAGCTACGACAATGCATAAAGATGATAAAACCCATGCAGACATCAGCATTCGTTCTAATAAGAAAAAGCTTAATGATGATGCTTTTCTTTAGTGGAACAAGAATAAGCATATGACATTTATGTTTTAATAATATATTCTAAAATGTTTGTGAGAGAAGAAATAGCTTAAATGTTGAAAGTATTAGTTTATAGAAGTGCTTACCATGACGTTAAAAGGTCATGGATTCAGTTCCAGGTTTAATTCCTCCCTCTGTCCAAAGACTACACCTCAACAGTGACTAGGACACACTTCATTCTCATTTTAATAAGAGAAGGGGATCGTTAGAGAGCTCCAATGCTTCCTTATTTATCTCCAAGCACAGGGGTCTCTGGATATCCCTCATCTATAGGAAAGTACCTACAGGTATCCCACGTTCCATTGCACCACAAGTTTTTATAAAAAGTCCAACAGAGGTGATGCTTGTGATGAGTTTGAATCTTATTCCAAAAAAATCTGCATTAACCTCAGTTTCTATAAAGCACTGATCTGGAGCCACAGCGACTTGTGTTTGACGTTTAATAATTCACTGTTAATGAACAATACAGAAAACATTGCTCGACCTGGACCAGACTAAAACCAGACTAAGACAAGACCAGGACCAGACTAAAACTAGACTAAGACAAGACCAGGACCAGACTAAAACTAGACTAAGACAAGACCTGGACCAGACTAAAACTAGACTAAGACAAGACCAGGATGATGGAGGATGATGTTGAAGATTTCTTGTAGAATATGTACGAACACATACAATATTTATCTGCATTTCACTTTGCTTCCTTTTCACTTTTTTCTTTTTTTTTTGTGCAGTTTCTTTCTCAGAGCAGACATGTCCAGACCTGGAATAGACACTTTCTCAGTTTTATTATCTACCATTGGGGTGTAGATCAACAGCCAATGGGAGCATCCATAACTGGAGACCTTAAAATCCTTGATAATAATAAAGACTAATACAAAACATGAACTATAATACAAAAAAAAAAGGTCAGTTCTGTCAGAGTATCAAAAAATTCTATTATCAGACTGCCTCAGATGTTTTTATACATATACGCCAGGGTCACATGATCAACGGCAACAAAAACAAACAAAAAAACTTGTGTAGTGTCTTAAATGGTTCATAATAAAGACCCCTGTAATCCGCTGGATAGGGCAGCGATTGAGGGTCAGGGACTAGAGAGTGTTTTGGGACACAGCCCAAGACTCGAATGCTCCAAAACCAGACCGAGGACTGCATCTATGATCTGTGAACACAAAGACCCGGAGGGAGGGGGCATCAGGGAGGGGTCCTGGGAGGAGGCACAGTGGGGTTTGGGGGATGGGACGGGCTCAGGGGGCACTGGGAGTGGTGCGAGCTGGAAAATGGCAGAAGGGTTGCCAAATAAACGAGACATCTGGCGTGTATTTATCCTCCTCAGGTCTATTCATTTCACTCCAGATCCTTCAGTAACAGAGCGACGTGAACGCTGTACTTCCGTTATTATAAAGACGTCTGTGTTATGTTTTAATTAAAATCCTCTGAGTGTTTATCTCAACAGAAAAATCCATTTATCGGGTGATTCTGAGCCGCCACGTTGGTTTGCGTCTCGTGTCTGTGTTGGAGCCGCTGACAGAGTGGGCACTGATCCAGAGGCTTCAATTGGAGGCGTCATGTGGAATCAGCTCATTACACTTTATGGAGGAATTAACCTTGACGTTCAGAGGCACGGCTGTAATTCGGGGTCCACGGTGTTAAAGAGATTGCCTGTCAAGGTTGATTCTGCGCCAGGTTTAAATTCAATGCTTATTTTGACGTGTGCTGCTAGATTTAAAGGCTGTTAGTGTCTGAGGCGCAGTGAGTGGTTAATGTCGGAGCTTCTATGTCGTCAAAGTTTCTGCTAATGATTCTGCTACGGACACATTTTATGGCACTGCTCACAAAATGACGCTTCTATATTTACTAAAGAGCCACGGCGCTGTGTATTTCAGGAAAGGTGTCCCTCCCTCGTCCCGCTGCAGGTTCATGGAGCAGGTTTTTTAATCAGAATTTTGCCAAATGAGTAGCATATATGATATAAACTGATTTAGCTCACTGTAAAAAGTTTTCTGTCATGTTCTACATCATAAACATTGGTGTGTTCTTGTTTGGTTAAAATTACTGAAAGACAGAGAGTTTACAAAAAACATTTAATAATCTAACAGTATATTATAATAAATAGTCTTGATTAAACAAGACCTTAAGACTTCATCTACATCTCCCATTGGTCGACACTGATGACAACAAGGAAGTAATAGCTACCGATAAAACAGAGTAAGTGTTTTTCCACTGACAAGTACGTCTTTGTTCACATCAAAACAGCCTAAAAAAGACATGGAGCAGCGAGAAACGGATAAATATTGACGACACTTTCATGCAATGTTTAAAGAGAAGGAGATAATTACCTGATTGTTTTGCTCTGACTGAACTGAGAGCTAAAAGTTTATGGTCAGCTCTCTTTGGTTTGGTGTAATCTAGTATTTTGCGTTGAACAAATTGCTCTGGTTTTACTTTTTTTGCTGTTGGGGCTCAGCGGGAGAGTTGAGACTCAGGTAGTGGCACTTTTAAACAGAATTGCAATTTTGTTTTAGTCCAGTTTAGTTGTGTCCCAAACCTTAAGCAGTTTTTGTAAATGTGCTACTAATTAAGTGACTTCCTGCTAAATAATGCAAATTGGCAACTCAGGAAATGTTGTGCAGCTTCGTAGATCTGTTGCAGCTCATGAAAAACTGTCAAAATCAAATCTTAAAACAGTGTCCTCCCCATATTTCTAATGATCCATTTTGTGCAACTACAGCTACATATATTACTCCTCAGAGATCACACTTATTCTACAAAACAATATCTCAATGTGCACGAATAAAACATGCTCCCAGTTGAGACTTTAGTCCAGCTGATGTCCTCTCTTTGTTGAAAACACTCACGTATTCCCTGCCGACCCATTTGTCAGTAAATAGATAACATCAGACTCATATGTTCACCTTGAAAACACGGTAACCTTTGGCTCACGGACAGAACACGTGAATAATATGAGCTACAGATCGGTTATAGATTCTCAGTCCTGCAGCTGACACTTGAGGATAATGTGGGAAAACCTTATGTTTCTGACATTTTAAAGGTCAGTGAATACAACGCTGTGTATTTCACTTTCTCTGCATGTTTTGGGATTTCTTGAAAAAGCCCCCAGGTTGGAAATACGTATCTTGGGTTATTTTCAAAGCCTGTATTATCACCTAAACATGCTTAAAAATGAATTTGAATTTTTGGTTGATTCCTCTTCCTTTTTTGTGCCACTTATAATAGTGAATTGTGATAATTTGAATAAGACTGCCCTTTATAAGTCCATTTCATTTACATTTATCTGGCATTTGCATGAAAAAAACATATATACATACATTAAAATGATATAAAAACAGACATTACAGTAATCTATTTTTTATTTTTTTGTTTATTATTTTGAGCAATAAATAAAAGAACCACACATTATAATACAATGCTCATAAAAAGAGTAGGAAGAACTTATTAACTTATTATCAGATGCCCTCTTATATTCTTTTCCAATATAAGGAACACACTGCAGCTAATAAACTACACACAGATATATGAGACATATCAATTGTTTGAGAATATCCATAAATTAATTGCACAAATACTGTAGATAAACATACAGAAGAAGACAAAACAAAATAAAAGAGAAAGAATATAGGATACACAAATATTTGAAGCAATTAGTGACAGAAAACATTTTTTCTTTTTTAATTATTATTATTCAGATGAAAAGATTAGCATAAAAGTCAATTTTGATTTGAAGTAGGTGTAGTAACATATAGAAACACAGGTTGGTTATTAAGACTAGTTCCTTTTGGAGTTCAAGGTAAGTAAATGTGCTTTTATTTTTTAATGTTGCCTTTCATAAGTTATTATTTTTAAACTGACAGCAGCGCGTTAAGCACCTGGACATCACCTACTGCACTGAGCCAAGCGGAAATGACTGATTGGTCTGTGTCGTTTAACTCGAGCTCTGATTGGTTCACGAGCTCACGCACAGAACGTCAAGTGCGTCACTTTGAAACACGCAGAAACAGGAAGTGATTTTATCTTCTACAATAAAACAAAAGAGGACTGTTGTGTTGTTTGATTTATCTTTTGAAATTGTTGAAAGTATTCTGTATGTAAATATGTTTATATCTTTATGCCTTTACAAGCCAGACTCTTAAACAGAATGGCCTTTTACCCCATCATTCAGGTCTGTTCTGTTGGAAATATGAAAAGTCCAAGTACCACTGGATCCAAAGCTCTGTTTACTTTGACATTAATTCATTGTCTATTTGAGTAAAATCATGTCTTTAATGTCGAACGCTGCTTGTTTATCAATTTTTTATTGATAAAATTGATAAAACTAACATCAATTACGCTGTATTACAGACTATTCATTGCACTCCATGGAACTTTGGACAATTTTGACAAACACTGGTCACCGCTTGATATTTTAACTTGGACTTATTCCCCCGGAATTGTTTTGGGTATGTTATTACTTTGTATGTATTGTTTGTTTGTTGTTATTTTTTATTTGTTCCATGAAAAATAAATAGTTTAAAAATAATAGAAAAAATAAAATAATAACAAAAATAATAAAAATAAACTTTAACTCTTAAACTTTCGCCGTTTGTGTCGTAAATGGCCGTAAACATCTTACTTTGAAAATCCCGTCCGGAAACAACAACAGTGACTGTTCTTTAACATTAACACTTGTCAGAGCGGTCTCTAAATGTAACCTGAGTTGCGAAAAGTAAACTCTTGGCATGAAAAACACGTTTAATGACAGCTCATCACTGTTTTGTACTCACTCCTTTCATTCAGAAGCATTAGCAGTTAGCAGTTAGCTTAGCCTCTGTTAGCCACCTGTTCTTAGCCTCGTGCTGCTGCTGCTGTGGTGTTTGACAGGTAAGAATAAACACACCTGCTTCAGACTGAGATAAACTCACTGAAAACGCCAGCTTTTTAACTCAACGTGTCATTTACTCCAGGGTTTTAGAGAGAGGAGCCTCGTAAGTGACAGCTGTGCTAAATGTCTTCAGCATTCATCAAAAACATTAGCATAGTGAGACATTAGTGGAAATGTTATGTATTTGTGCACTCTAACAGCAATTTATAGGCTGTTTATTGATAATATAATAATCATAATAGATGGACAGGGATTTATTTGTTCACCTTCCTCAATAAAATCACCTGGAAATCACTTCAAGTAACACACAGAGGGTTAGACACTACACTCCAACATATATGCATGAAATCCACATTAAAACTCATGTTAAGAAGTGGTGTGGTGTAAGTTGGTGGTATTAGAGGTGCAGGTAGTCATAGGTAAACAGGTGTTATATAAGGAATATTATAACTTTCTTAAATAATATATGGTGAAAGAAGAAACTATGGGGATACAGTCAGGGTAAAAGACTCTTTTATTCTGGATCATGAATCTAAAATGCTCAAAGTGAATGAATGTGAGAGTGGTTTGTAGATATGTGTATAAAACATGGCAGACAAATGCATAATGTTGAGTAAAAGTCTTGTTATGTATTATTTCATTCATAATAAAGTTCAGTAAAGGTTGTTATTAAACCTCCAACTATTTATACACTTCATGCCTCAATAACGTCACCTACATAAACATTCCTATTCAAAAGCACCAAAATAAGGTTAGTTCATCACATAAACGTATTTTTGCATTGACTATATTCTATTTTACACACTGTATTGAATAGTATAAGGTGGTGGGTCTTTTGTTCCAAGATGGAGAATGCCGAGGAAATGCTGGAGGTAAAGACAGAAAAGAGATCATTAGAGCTTTAAATTTGTATTGTTCTGAGATAATCAGGCCTTCTCAGATTCCTCAGATATTCTGTGTTCTTTGGGAAGTGTGTTTGAGCTGGAACTCCACAAACCTAAGTGGTATTTTTAAAGTCTTAAAGCATCTGCAACAGACTAAAACCAAAAGAGTGAAATTATTTGATCTGAAATAAAGTTTGAAGTGAAAGAAAGTCATTTTTGTCTTGGACTAGTTTTGTTACTCAAGTTTACATTTATTTGTTTGAAACAGGGACAAAGATGGCGTCCTGGATGGTGCAGCTCACAGTGATGGTGCTCTCTGTCTTCATCAGCAGCTGCAAAGGGAAGAAGGACTCTGTGGTCTACTGCTCTGGTGAGTCTTTAACCAATAGGACACTGGAGAGCGCCCCCTACAGTGCACTCTGATAGAATATATTACTGCAAGAAGTATATTTTATAATGTATCAAAAATAAAAAGACAATGACCACAGAATAAAGGTTTTTTTTCAGGGCTGTCACCGTCTCCAAACCACATTGTTACCTCAGGTGTGTCAGGTGTCACATACTGTTGTTGAAAACTAAAACACTCACAAACAAAGACCAAGACAAAGCAGAGAGGTGTGTTTCTGTGAAAAGATCTTGCTTCATGTTTCAACCGAGTATTGTAGCAGTAAATTGTCCGATACCACTTTTACACTTGACTGCTGTTACTTCTTATATAAGAATTTCCCTTTGGGGATAAATAAAGGAATTCTGATTCTGATTCTGATTCTGATTATAAATGACCTCATAATAATCTATAATATGAGTTCTTTATTATTTGATCCAGTAATCTAACTATACATTCATCTTTACCACATGGTGCTGCTCTGAGGAGACAGGAGAGAGGAGACAAGAGATAGGAGAGAGGAGAGGAGAGAGGAGAGAGGAGACACATGATCGATCACAGCAGAAGTTAAACTCAGTGAGCAGTAAAAGTTTGCCCAAACTCTTGACCGTCCCTCATTTTTGTTTATAAATAATATCACAACTTTTATTATTTGCACTAAAGTTTATCACAGCTTAATTTTCAGTAAAATTGAGTTAACAATGAAATTAAAATTCAGTGTGATCCATTGATCTTGATTTTTTTAGTTGTGTGTCTCGTCTGACGTGACGTGGGTTTAATTTCTACGACTTGAGTCATGCTTCTATAGGATCCTCTGGTGTTTCCTCGCTCAGGTCTCCTCTGTCCTCACAGAAGTCTCCTCTGTCCTCACAGAAGTCTCCTCTGTCCTCAGAGAAGTCTCCTCTGTCCTCACAGAAGTCTCCTCTGTCCTCACAGAAGTCTCCTCTGTCCTCACAGAAGTCTCCTCTGTCCTCACAGAAGTCTCCTCTGTCCTCACAGAAGTCTCCTCTGTCCTCACAGAAGTCTCCTCTGTCCTCACAGAAGTCTCCTCTGTCCTCAGAGAAGTCTCCTCTGTCCTCACAGAAGTCTCCTCTGTCCTCAGAGAGGTGTCCTCTGTCCCCAGAGCAGCGTTTATAGATTTAGGACAAAGACGATGCACTGAGAATAACTTTAGTTAAAGCAAGGACTGAGGAAAAGAAGAGATAAAAATGAGAGCTTTGAGAGCTCCTGTATATCTTCATATTTATAGATATTTTCTTCTGCGACTCTTGAATATGATCCAGATTTGCTTTAATAATACAGCGCCACACGGTGGCCGGAAGAATAGTTTTTATCTTAATATTGTATAGCTATGTACATAATAGTAGAAAAAAACACAACATAAACCCTCAGCTTAATATTTATTCCATTAAGATCACATTACAGTTTTGTAGAGTGTATTTTCTCGACTTATTTCCTGATTCTGTAGTGGTTCATGTGTCTCTGTGGGTTTTCTGTGGGTGTTTTTTCAGCGTGCAGAGCCATTGTGGATGAAATGAACTTCTCCATCAGTCAAGTGGATCCAAAGAAGACCATTAACGTCGGGAGCTTTAGACTCAGTCCTGATGGAACCATGAAGGACAAGAAGGTACGACATACACTTATCAGTCTTTAATGCACAGCTGTATTTATAAGTATATAGTAACTAATAGAATATGCTCAAGAAACAGAGAGAATTAAACTGTAAAGCAATAAACTAATCAACACAGACACTAAGTACAATTATTTATTGCCAGGACATTAATCTGCAGGTTATATACTCAGTACATGTGCAATAATTTAATACTGTTGGCAAATAAAACCATCTCTTCTTTGTTTAACCCTGATATTTAATTTAAGAGACGCGTGGCTCAATAAGTCAGCTCTTAACTTTCAGCATTTATCCGCAGTTCTTAAAGTTAAAAAGTAATTGTCCATTGAAAATACATATAAAAATACATTGACAACTGATAAAGACATGTTTTTTCCGCTTGACTTGTGTAAATATGAATAAAGTAATATGGTTGTAATACTGTTTATATTTGAAAAGGCATAAAACATTGGAGTCAAAGAAGCAAGAGAAGAAACCTATTTGTGTGTCTTTGTTTGTATATTTTATCATTTTAGAGTAATATGGCTGTTGTTTTGTTTCATGTAAAAAGTTAATGAAATGTAACAGTCTTGGGATTTAAACCCTCGAAAAGGTAAAAATGACAACATGGTGTTAACAAATAGTATATTGGACGTGATGTATTAGTTTTGTACATTGACTAAAAGGTCCTGTTTTACCTCTTTTTAATGAAATAAAACCCAATATTTTCCTGTAAAGTTAATGAAATGTCACACCCAAACCTTCAAATGTGTAAAAATGACAACATGGCGTAAAGAAAAGAGAAAACTAATCTAATAGTGTATTGTATTAGGAATAGAACAAAGTCATCGAGGCTTGAGCATGTTTAGCTCATACTAAAGCTTTGGTTCATGTGAGGTTTCGATGGACGCTTCCATTGGTTGAAAATCCAGAAAAAGTGACTATTCCAGCTCTGGATTCACAGAGAAACGGCAAAAAATAAAACTAGAAATCCACAAAAAGAAGCAAAGTGAAACGTGTTAAATGGATCCTGGTCTGACGCTGAACTCAGAACTAAACGTTTAAAGTTAACCTTCGATTGTACCTTCGCTAACGGCTACTGTTTTAGCTTTTTTTAATAAAATAAAAGCAGGAAAGGTTGCTGTGCTGTTGGTTAGAGGTGAATACTGGAGAAACAGAAGAGAAAGAATCAAAAACAGCCTTTAATAGTTGCTGCCCTCTGACTCCTGTTTAAAACTCTGTCCTACCTGAGTTTTCCTCATATTTTTCTATTTCCTAAAGTGGCCTGACTCTGTTTTTACTGTAAGCTCCACTCCAGCTCCTTCTTAACGTGTTCTAATGAAAAGTATTGCCCCGTCAGATCATCTCTTGCCCCGAGCTGACACTTGCCTTCACCTGTTGCTTTGTTCGTCCCATCAAATGTTACTGAGCCACAGAAGAAGCCCAAACCTTGATCCCATGCCCCGGCGGTTCCCTTTCTTTTCAGCAGCTTTTGACCTGAAGTGAATCAGAATGGGAGGGATGTCACAGCTTAGTTGCCATCAGCCCGGAGGATTTGGCGGTTTTAAGTCTCTGCTCTTTGGCCCCCGTCACAGTAGGACTTCCTGGGGGCATGGGGTTGCTCCGTGGCACAAAAGTTAAACCTGCCCGGAGCAACAAAGCCACATTTTTGAGGCATCCAAAGACATTGAACTTAGTTGGAGCGGCGAGCTGATCTCATAGTGACCGGTGGGAAGTCATGCATTGAGAATGAGAGGATGCACAATGCGGCGCTGACAAACTGACAGATAATATCACGTGAGAACGACGCTGAAGACGGACATATTTTCAAATTTTAAATCCTTTTGTGTTTTCTCATAGCGACACGGTGAAGTAACCTCGACCAGACTCAAAACTAGTGTTGGTCCTGTGAGTTTCAGAGCTTTAGATTAAGATCATTTATTTTTAATTGTTTTTTGTATTTTTTTTTTTTAATTTTATTTTTATTAATTTATTTTGTATTTATTTTTTTATTTTATTTTTCTTAGTTTTTTGTTTAGTTTATTTTTAATTTATTTTTTAAATTTTTATTATTTTCATAATTTTGTATTGAATGAAAAATGTGAAATAGAAAATGCAAGTTTTGTTTTTGCTTCTTTCAGCTAAATTTCTGGTTGAAAAGCTGAAATTTTCCAGCAGTGTAGAAACAGAAATCAATGGTGCACTAAATAAGTGTGTTGTTTAATGTTGTCACTATTAATTTTCCGTGTAACAGTGTTTTGGTCCCATTGACATGAATTGACTGGGAAGTGCTGCTAGTTACAGTTCAGACACTGATTTCTGTGTCATTTATAGTTTTTCTGCTTTTTCTGGTTCCATTGAATTTAAGGAAAACGCAGCAGTCGTAGTTCCCTCTGAAAATAGAAATGTAATCATTATAAATCAATGTATAGTTTTGTTTACACCTGTTATTGCTCATATTTAGATCTGACTACGTCGTTTCATCTTTGTTCATTTTCTAGATTCAGTTTTTGGTCCGACTGAAAACACTAATTGTATTTTTCTTAATTTAAAACGTTTTGTAACTTTTCTTCTTCTAATGAATTGAAAGGAAAATACTGCCATCACACACATTTTCTTCCGGAAATGCCAATTTTATTTGACAAATCTTTGCAATAATTTATAAATTTTTGTTTTTTAACCTTAATTCTGCAATTTTTCTTCAAAAACACAAATTGTAGATATACTTGGATTGTTGATACACTTGCTATGCTAATGTCATTTTCATTTTATTCAGAAAATTCAAAATCTGTGTCTGATATGTTCTCCACCTTTTTTGGTCCCATTGAATTGAAAATACTCTCATCTCACAAATTCTTCTCTTGCTTTTATTCACGTATTTGCAGTCTTTTTAAAATTCCAATTTACAGCTTTTTTCTTCAAAATTAATCATATTTTTTTCAGAATATTGACATTTTTTTTTAATCTTACAAATACCACAAATTAATTCAATTCTATACATGTTTTTGTTCTTCTTGAAATGAATTTAAAATGTAACAATCATCCTTTTTTATTCAGAAAGCTTAAATTTTCATTGACAAAATTTTTCTATATTGTTAGTTTTTTGTTTGTTTGTTTTAAATCCTTGTTGCCATAAATGTGAACATGTTTAATTTGCATGTTACGTCCTAAAAATACAAATTCTGTCTAATATTTCCACTATTTTTCCGGTTTTATTGAAATGAATAGAAAATGTACCATGCAATATATTTATTTATTTATTTTTGTTTGATTGAAATGAGGTGTGTTGTCATTATTATTATTATTATTATTATTATTATTATGGCCTGTCAGGGGCTCATATCAGCGGGACAATGAAAGCGCTGCAATAATGGCCGTTTGTCCGATGGGAGTTGAATGAGGGCTGGCGTGTCCCTGAGAAGCCCCCTTTTTCGGGCCGACCGTCGCACCCCTGCGCCTTCCACGCCCCCGACCCATTCTTTGAGCCCCGCCGTGACTGACAGCTCCCTTTCACCGCGCTGCCACTGCCAACCAAGCCCTTTAATTTCAAACCATTTTGGAGCATGGCATGATAATGACACAGACCGAGCCCACGGGCCGAGCTCTGACGGGACGTATTGTCGGGGAGGGTCAGTGGAGCTGGGTTTGTTGATGAATCACAACTTTTAAATTCAGTATTAGTTATTAATTCGATTTAATGAAGTGGGTGGGATTAAAACGTGACCTTCTTGCTTTGTTATTACAATATTTTATCACATAATCTGAGGAAAAGACAATGTATGGTTCTCTGTGTGACCCGGGATTATTGGAGTATGATATTGATATTTATTGGTGACGCAATATCAACAAACGCAATATCAGTATCGCGAATGTAATGTGACCAAATGTGGAGTGAAAAGATCGTTTGGCCTGTTCACACTGACAAAAAATCTGATTTGAGCCACTTTTGACGTCAGTGTGGACGTGGCCTCGGGTCTGAGCTGCACAGTACATTTTTGTAAACGCATGTTTTTTCCGCTTATATTGTAATAATGTCTTTGTAAATTAAGGTAATCTTTTCACACTCAGCCAATGTCAAAATAATTGTCTTTAAATCAAACTGTTGCAACCAAAAAAATCAATAAAAATAAAGAAATCCTGTGTTATTCATAGTTTAGTTTTGATTTAGCCCCAGTTCTGACCCGTGTAACTTGGTCCAGAGCCTTTTATTATTTTCTTAATTTTAATTTAATGTAACTTTTACTACACTCAGAATGGCAGTATTCCACATAGTTTAATATGGTGCAAGTCCTACAGTGAATGACTCTTTGGCTCTAATTTATGTCACAAAGAGAAAGAGTTCAAATCAATCTAAACTAAACTAACTCATGACAAATGGATGGAACAAATCTGGAACAAATGTTAATGTTTTATTTAATGGTGTATTTTATATATCATTTTACTGTATGACATTTAGATTTTTACATTATACCTTTTTTTTTTAACATTTTTTTAAATAAAGGCCAATAAAGAACTGGATCCAGTTAAAACAAGATCCTGTCTTTGGCCTGTTCACACTAACAGGACAAAACATCTGATCTTAGCCACTTTTGAGGTCAGTGTGGACGTGGCCTCGGTCTCAGCTTCACAGAAACATTAATATTTGTGTAAACACACAGTTTCGATTGCATTTGGGCCTGAGTTTTCTCACAAAACTGACTTTTTTAAACACTGTAGAAAATGGAGATTTTTAAAAACTCTCAGAAACACATGATGTAAACATTACAGACGCACACAGGACTGGGTTTTTATTATAGTATATTCCACACACATTAACATCTGGATTAATCAGAGTTGTTTTCTTGTAGTGGACTTTAGAGGAATCCAGTTTGAAAATGAGATTAGTAAACCTTAATCTGCATTTTCTGGTTTAGGAAATAAAACATTTTACTGAAAGATTATGTAAATATAACAGAAGTTCAGGTGAAGCCATCCAAAAGTAATTAAAGGAGTCAGCAAAATTATTAAATTAGCAAAAGAAACTCACTAAATTTGAGATTGTTTGTGTCTTTCACAGTGAGTTACTGCTCATGGAGTGAAATGGAAACCGGTTTTTAAATTCTGATGCAGCAAATGTCAGACTCACATCTGTTTCTGTTTTTAAGAGCAATACCTATAACTTGTATTTTTACAGGAGAATGAGAAGACAAAACTATTCCTAAATAAAAGAGAAAGTCTAATGATAATATTTGACAGAAAACTGCAGTATTATACGACACTGCAGTCCTGTTACTGTTGTATTATCCTCAGAGTCTGTGTTTAAAATGAGCTCATAACGTCTGTGTTTCTGCGTCAGATCAAAGATTAAACACAAGCCAAAGCAAACAGACAAGTTCCTCCACATTTATCTTTCATTTTTCATCTGGTTTCTGCAAAAATCCATTTAAATCCTTGACTCTCTGGCGTCACACAAACTTTATTCGCTTTTCTCCATTTTGAGATTTTCCAACCTTTTGCTCTAAAGTAATGGTCAGCCAGTAGTTTCCTCTTTTTCGGATGTGCCCCTGTGATTGTAAGTGTGTGTTTGTGGCAGTGACGGGGCAGATGGTGGACAGCTCTGAGGCCTGTAGTGTGTGTTTTTGTGTGGATTGTAAGGAGCTTGGCCCGGAAGGGAACACCGCCGGTCCTGAATGGAGACAAAAGAGGCTCAGGGAATAAATCTACATTGTTAACAAAATCCAGTTCATCTGCAGATGCCCCCGTCTTCCTGTGTGCGCTGTACCCCCGCCCCCCTCCACCTCCGGACCCCCTCCACCTCCTTCGGCCTTTGACCAAAGAAGACTTCCTCCTTTGATCGCTGGAGGATGGAGCAGAAGAATGGCCCAAAGACAGGGGTCACAGGGAGATCTTCTGCACTTGGCTCCTCCATCACCTCCACTCGCCTCATTTTAGAGGTTTCCCACTTCTTCTGCAAAAACTAACCGATGATAAACCTGATTACGGGACAGGTCGGGTCGGGACAGCACGGTTTGATCCAGTGATTCCTCAGGTATCTGCTTCATAAACAATGACGTCTTTTAAAGTATTACCATTAAAACTGCGTTACCAGAAGTTTTCATCCGTCACAATCCTGTCAATTAAAGCATGACGACCTTAAAAATGTCAAACTTAACCAATTAATCGCTGCAAAATCCTGAAGTTTGGAGCTCATTTTAAACTTCTAGCCCTGAGTTCTGTGTCAGAGCGTTGAAAACTTCAGTCTTTGCCAATATTTATTTGCGTTTCACTTTATTTAACTTTCATCTATTTATGTTTATCTTCTGTGTTTTATCTGCAGCTTCAGACTTGAGACCAGCTTTGTTAAAATCCCTGATATAAAGACATTTTCACAGATGATTCTTATTCATAATATGCTATTAGGACAAACAAACCTAGGAGGAATAAACCTGCATCTGTTTAATTTATATAATATTTTATGTAAAAATGCTGTCATTGATTTGCAAAGAAAAACTACTAAAAGTGACCTGAAAATGTCCTACTTTCATGATATGTGAGCTTAATAATGATTTAGAACCTCTTAAACAGACTGTACCTGATCACATGCTCCAAAAAGGAGCGCTCCCATTGGTCGACACTTGTCACATGACGTTCCAGGAAGTTTAATAGCTGCAGATAAAGTGTATTTTCAGCTGAATATGTCTTTTAACAGAGAAACAGCTGAAAAAAGAAAAGCATCAACAGAGAAAAGGGAGACAACGTAAAACACAGATAAATACTGTCAATTCAATCACGTAATGTTTAACGAGGAGGAGATAATTGTCGTCCTGACGCTGAAGTCACAGCTAAGCTAACGCTAAACTCTAAACTTCAGTTTGGTCAAATGGATTAGTATTTTGGAGGAAAAACTGGTCTGGTTTTATTTTTTAATAAAAGAGAAGCAGGAGAGGTCCCTAGACTGCTTTTGGAGGAGAGTCTGAGACAGGGACAAGAAAAGAAAATCAGGGAGTTGAGCTTTAAATAAAAAACAATGATAGATGAATGATTATTTTTAAAGACGTTTTTAATTCCTACTGTGCACCTTTAACCTTGTTTAGCCAAAAAGTCGTGAGCCACTTTGCCGTCAAAAAGAATCCGTTTGGCATGTCATTTTTTTTTTTTTTACTGCAATACCGTGAGTGACCACAAGGGCAGAGGGGACGGTGCCATTTTAAGTTCTTATAACAAACCCATGGACAGTTGCAGAGTAAAACTGTGTCTGTGGTAAATAATGTGACGGTTAATAAGACGTACTTTGTCATATGAGCTTTTTAATGATTTAAAGCCTGTTTTTATAAATCCTTCTGTGTTATTTTAGCCTTATTTTACACCTTTGTTGCTTTATTTACATTTCTGTCGCCTCGTTCTCATGGAAACTAGATCCCGATAATGTCCTTGAAGAATCTTAAATAAAATCACGTCCAGAAAAGACTGACAGCCTCCTGTTCGTCTCTCTGTTGGACCGGAGACAGAAAGATCATCTCCTCTTTTCACCCTTTCACCCTGTGTCCCGGCCCCTTCGCCCCCAGAGCTCTGCCCCCTCCTCTTCTGCCCCATCTCCATCCGGGGCAGGAGGGGGTCGGGGGTGGGCACCTGTCCTGACCCGTCTAGACACCGCCACCTCGCTGTTTTGTCCCGTCGAGAGGAGAGAGAAGAGGTTAAAAGTCACAGTTACAGGCCGAGGTTTGGAAACGACGAGCGGAAACGAGAGGTCAACGGAGTGACCCGGGACAGTCCTGACACTGACCGGGACCTGGGACGGACCCGGAGCTGGTCCTGTGGATGTTTGGTTTTATTCTTAGTTTATTTGCATCTTGGAAAACCTGGAATAGTTTTAAAGTCTCTAAATAGTAAGAAAATGAGGAAAAAAGTCTGAAATGGCTCATGATTTTTTGTTCTCCTGGAAAATAAATTCACTAAAAGGATAATATTTCCATTTAAAAGCATTAAGCTCTTTTGGATAATATTATTTTACTTATTTACTCACTTTTCATTGTTTGGTTTGTGTCATTGTAGCTTTGTTTTTTCTCATTTTACTCTTGCTTGTTCTGGATCATTTTATGAACATGCATTTATGTTTATTCTATGAACTTACTCTGAAGGTAAGTGAGTAATGTCAAGAACCGGGATTGAACCACCAACCTTTTGATTTTAGCTTGTTTTCCTCACATTAGCATTGCTTTGGACTGATTTCAGACTGATTAAGGTTTCTACAAAATTCCCAATAGTCAGATCGGTTCAGTATTTATTTATTTTTCTTCAGTATAGATTTGTTTTAGAGCATTTTAAACTCTCTTTATTTTTACACACTCTCCATTTATAAAGAAGGAAGTGAGGAAAGGTGTGAAAATGTGACAGATCCTCATTGTAGCTTCATTTAGGACCGTTTTACTGTTGTTTTTCATTGTTTTGGACTTAGACGTTAATGTCAATATGTTTTGCTTTGTCAGTATTTAAATAGAGTCAGAAATGTCTCTTTACTGTTTAGACCCTGTTTAGGACGGTTTTAAATGATTATATCGTAAAGAGCTGCATTTATAAAGAGCTTTTTTACTAATCCTTGTTAAGTTCTTTCTCTCAGAAACACACCATCGTTCATTCGACTTATTTAGAACCATTTTAGTATTTTTTTTTCTCACTGTAGCATTGTTTTGGATCATTTTAGATTTAAACTTCATTGTCACTTTGATATCACCAAATTAGTCAGAGTTAGTAATCTTTCTTCTCTTGTTTAGGACCATTTTAAATGATGTTTAACTGTTTGGTAAATTGCTGCATTTATAGTAATGACTCAGATTTAGCATCCATTCAATCATCTGCTCTGTTGTTGTTGAGAGACTCTGGAGGAAAGTCAGGGTTCAGTGTCTTTTCCCAGAGACAATGTGAAGAGCTGGGGTTGATTTGTCTTTTATTTCAAAAAATATTAAACATTACGTGATTGAATTGACAGTATTTATCTGTGTTTTACGTTGCCTCCCTTTTCTCTGTTGATGCTTTTCTTTTTTCAGCTGTTTCTCTGTTAAAAGACATATTCAGCTGAAAATACACTTTATCTGCAGCTATTAAACTTCCTGGAACGTCATGTGACAAGTGTCGACCAATGGGAGCGCTCCAAGGTTTTCTGTTCCTGAATAGAGGTTCTCATCTATTACAATCCCTTAGAATAAACAGTAGATGGATCAGAAAGAATGTTTTTCCTCAAATGATTGAACTATTTGGGTTTAAACCAGAAGAAAATATATCAGGTAGAGTCTGTTAAATGTCTGTGAAGATCTGAGACTCCAAGACAAGACCAA
The DNA here is from genome assembly GCA_036850595.1 of Rhyacichthys aspro. Classification (NCBI taxonomy): domain Eukaryota; kingdom Metazoa; phylum Chordata; class Actinopteri; order Gobiiformes; family Rhyacichthyidae; genus Rhyacichthys; species Rhyacichthys aspro. The sequence continues at coordinate 1,892,242 of CM072164.1, read as the reverse complement.
GACCTTTCAAAAGTAAACTGAAGCCCCCTCATCTGTGTTTCTTTCGGCTGTTCTCAGGTTCCTCTGGCTCGCTCTGAGATCCACCTCAGCGAGCTCCTGGACGGTTTATGTGACAGAATGAATGACTACGCTCTGTACGAAGACCCGGACACTCAGCTCAAACAGTACAAGAGGTTCGCCCCGCGGGACGGTCAGGGCATGGGCGACCTGCCGGACTTCAAACACTTCAAATTCGAGGGACCAGAAGCCAATGCCTTAAAGTTTGCAGTGAGTCTTTTATTTATACTTTTCTTTTTAAATTATATTTTTAAAGGTTGTGTTGATTTGTGCTTGGCCTGATATTACAGAACTTGGAACAATAACTGGACTGGTGGTGTTTAAAGCCACTCTGAGTAACTTTTGGCCAGTAGAGGGCGCAGAGCTCTTTATTTACAAGTAGAGACGTTTAAGACGGCCAGGTTGGAAGAAGGAGCATGTCTCTGAAACAGTGGGTCATTTTAGTGAGTTTTATACAGATCTGACTCTGTAGGCTCCAGTGGTTTGGTCTGTTTTCTTTATTCTCTGCGTCGTGTGTTAGAACCTCACTCATTAATCTCTGGAGAGAAGTCCTCGTCCCGGGACAGTTACAGGAGGTTCCTGTCCAGCAGAGGGCGCTGTGTCAGTGAGATAGGCCTGATTCTACTGATCTCAGACTAAGAAACATCAAAATGAAAGAGAGAGAATATATTTTTGGGCTAAAAGTTACACAGAGTGGCTTGAATGAGGAGGAGATCATTGTCGTCCTGACGCTGAAGTCACAGCTAAGCTAATGCTAAACTCTAAACTTCAGTTTGGTCAAATGGATTAGTATTTTGGAGGAAAACTGGTCTGGTTTTATTTTTTAATAAAAGAGAAGCAGGAGAGGTTCCTAGACTGATTTTGGAGGAGAGTGGAGTCTGAGACAAAAAAGAAAACCAGGAAGTGCCATTTTAAGTCCATTTGTGAAATTAATGTTAATAATCCTGCTTTCCTTGTTGGAAGCACATAAAAACAAAAACAACAAATTAATGCTACAATATGTTGTGTTTTATCCCAAAATAATAATTTGAAGTTCCTTTTCGTTCAGTGTGAAACCATCAGAGAAGATCTGGAGGACGATATCATCTCTCTTTTCAAACAGGACTCAGAGAACGTTCAAGAGGAACTATGCAACAGAGTCTCAGGTATCACATGATCTATACACATCATGGTTATGTTATAGAGAAATATACATAAGATATAACACGTAGTCAGCCATTTTGTCTTTGCATCAACTGATTTATTTATTTCTTCAAACTAAATCCATGATAAATGTGCACATTCTGACAAACCTTACTCTTAATGTATTGTGTGTCGTTCACATTTTATTTATTCATCTTTTGTGTTCACAGACGGCCTCTAACGTTACTTAACCTTTTCTCTTTTTCAGATTACTGCAAAGACAGTGTCCGAGCAAACGAGGAGCTCTGACATTTTATCATTCCAGAGAATATTAAAATAGGAAAATCTATGCCTTTGATATTTTATAACATGACAACTGTTTAAATAAAAATACAAATAACACATTTTTCTAAGTATTTATATGTCTTTATTCAATATTTACAGTCGACACAGCTGTTATCTTTCATTTAAAGGTCAGGTGTGTTAGAGTTGGAGAAGCAGACAGGAGCAGCAGCACAGACTAAACTACTGCTGTAAACAGAGCCAAGATTTTACATTTAAAACACTGAACTACTTCGATGTGAGTTTAAATGTTTGGTGCTGGGAAAGTTTAAGAAGCATGAGTTGATCTGAAGGAAGAAAGTCATTATTAATAAAGTCATGTGATGGATGTAGATACAGAGAGACTGTATTCAGTGTTTTCTCACGTTGATAAAACCCTGGAGGCAAGCCACAGTCTCAAATAGATTATTAATGTTGAAAGTTCCATTTTGCTGCAGTGAATCACGTCAGAATCTCCTGCATCGAGTCTGTGTCTGTTTCTTTTTTACGTGACTTTTCTGACTGACTCTGAAGCTGAAGCAGAAACAGAACTGAGTCTGAAGAGTTGGAGTGTTATCTGTTTGTGCTCGAGTGACACTACAGCATTTATTTACTGCTGAAAGACTGGATTAGTTTGAAGAATGTCTTGTAAATGCTGCCACTTTGCTTCTGTTTTAATTTTAATTTCACCGTAGACTACACACTTCTGTTTCTGAGCCGTTACCTTGTTGTGCTTGTGCTTTAGTTCAGTCGATGCTACTGTTCTTTTAGCACAAGTTTAGCGTAGTTTTGTGTTAGTTTTCATTCATTCTTGCCTTTGTCAGCTCCATGGCCCTGGTCTCTGCAGGTTTTAGTCTTCTATTCCTCTTCTTCTATTCCTCTAGGCCTCAAAAAACATTTTATTGCAAAGAACCCACAGAGAAAAGCTCAATAAAACATTTTTTTTTACTTGAGAACAGCCTTTTCTACTCCTCCTGCCTCTGATTTTACATAAAGTCTTGTTTTATTTGGAAGAAGCACTAGTAACACTTCTGAATAAATCTGAAGATAGCTTTACTATCCACTCTTATTCTAGCTGAACTCAAATACATTATTCACAATTGAGCCGAATAAGGGACCTTTAAAATCCAAACTTAAGTGTTGTATTTAGTTTTATTGTGTTTTTTGCTGCTTCTACGGTGGCCTCTGAGGGACACACTGTTGTCTACAAAGATCTCTCTTCTCTGTCCGTACTTTGCTCTGTTTCTTACGTCGTGTCTAATCCTTGTTCAGAGCTTGTTTATCGTCACCAAAGTGAGCTCGACGTCGATAACAGTTACTTTTCTGACGCAGACAGTCGTCCAACTCTTCTTTCTTGCGTTCTTCTTCTTCTTCTCTTTAAACCTAAAGTTTGTTCCCTGAGCTGTGGCATTAACTTGTATTCTAACAAGATTAAAATATATTTGTCCAGGAGATTAGCATAGTTAAGTCTCCCTCTCTGTTTTTTTGTGGCTTTTGTGGCGGCCGTTGCTCCTCTTTGATCAGTGCAGCGCGGTCAGGCCCAGGCTTGGACCGTCCATCGAGGTCGAAGTGTGAAATCGCTCTGATGTCATCCCCGGACCCCACCTCCAGCTGCATTCACGTAATTATATTTCCGACACAAGCCCCTCTCCCCTCCGTTCCATATTCCAAGTTTGAGGAAGCGTTTGGAGGTGAGATGACTGAATGGGGGGAAGGGGCTGATGGGACGTCCTTTTGTCCCGAAGAGACACCGGGGCATCACTACTTTCTGTTATGTACTCTTCTTTTCTTCAGCCGTCTGCCCTTTGGCTCTGCTGCTGCTGCTGAAGAAGAGGAGGAGGTCAGCTTTATGACAATTATGGATGAACTCTGACCCAATCCGACGCTCTCCTACTTTTATAATCCCACAATATGAAATACATGTAAGTTTGGAGTTTGAAGTCACAGTTAGAGTCAGTGTTTATGTTTTATCTGCTGCACACGGGAGTCAAATGTAGATTAAAAGGAGGAGGAACAAACAAACATGTATTTTCACTATTATAACGATTATGTTGGAGTTTAATATGTTTCTTTTCTCTCTTTTTTTGACTATAAATCCAAAATAAAGACAAAATTCCAAACTACTGGTAAAAAAACAACAGACCTGCAAGTAATTTAATGTAAACAAAATAATCTGAGAGACTCCAACAGAATATTAAAGCCCGTACCTTCTCCACAGTTGAAGCTCCAGGACAAAGTGGAAGGAGCCATTACTTCCTGTTTCTACAAATGCCCAGAGAGGACAAACTGATCCAAGTCCAGACCAGTCGACTTCAGTCAGAGCTGAAGAAAAGAAATGCAGACGAGCAGCGTTCACAGCTCGACTTAAAAACAAAGGAGTCCTGTCTTTTACTGAATCTGAGTTTGACAAAAGCGACCACATAAACGTGTCTGAGGTGAGTCTTAAAAGTAGTTTTTTTTCCATGAGTTTGAAAAAAGAAGAGTGTAATTCCTCATTTACAGAGGAGTGAGAGGCTAGAGCTAATGTCGTACGCTCAAAAAACAGGAGAGGTTTTCCACTTTATTCCCATTTTTCTAAATATCAAATTCAGAAGCTCGAGTTCTGCTCTTGTTTAATGCAGTGGAGACAGTGTTATAATTAATGCAGCAATAAATCTAAAACAAAATTAAATCAGCGTTAGCTTAAAAACTACAGCTTTTATCAGTCTTCTTTCTGTAAATATAACTGTTAATGTCAAGAAGAGGTCAAGATTCATCTGAGAAAACAGTGCTTTTGTGTTTTTTCTCCTTCAATCAAAAAGCTGCAGTGTTTAGTTCCACTTTTTAACTGTACTTCAAGCTGATAAATCACTAAAGTAGGACGGTATCTTTAAATGAGACGTTTATTCCCCTTTTAACAACAGAAACTGACCCAAACTGTGTCTCTTTAAG
>CM072164.1:1790771-1887711 GCA_036850595.1 Rhyacichthys aspro | reverse complement strand
TTCCTCTGTGCAGCTTGATAACAAAACAACTTTATGCACAACAAAAAACACTATCTATTTCAGCTGGAAATAACGCATCTCAGTGGCATCTCAACTGTCCGTACTGTAACACCATCGATCAAGGAAAAGGAATCGCTCAAAGCAGGAAAAGATGGGTTTGTGAACTCATAAATCTCGTCAGAATCCAGCTTCTGTGCAAGGTTGGTGTCAAAAATGTTACTGTCCGCTCTATATTTGTCCTTTTTGACTGAATTTGTTCATAGGTGTCATCCACAGATGCTGACAAAACGCTACCAAGCTGCTCACTGACTTGATTTCCTTTGTCTTTTTGGTCTCTGAACTCTAAAAACGTTAAAGAGGAGCACGAGTGTACGTTCAGACAGACAGCGCTCCGTTTAAACGACCTGATTGAGCTCTGAGTGAAGCCCCAGTGTTGCGTGTAAACCTCGTGATTAATTGTGTGTCTGTGCGTGGGCGAACATACAGAGGAGCACAAACCCATCACAGCTTTGCATTTAAACGTGCGTTGGGTTAAAACACTCTTTATGCAGCTGTTCGAACCGGTGCCAAGTTCCTGAGAGGATAATCCTGTGGACCAACACGGAGCAGGACGGAGTTAATTGAGGTTTCGTCAGAACAAACACCGCCGGCTTCACGGAGGACGCGCTGTAAACAAGATAATAAGATGTACTTTTAAAACCAACATCTCTGCTGCTTATTCACGACAAACACCGACCAATGTCACACGAAGGCTACAGCTACGACAATGCATAAAGATGATAAAACCCATGCAGATATTAGCATTCGTTCTAAGAAGAATAAGCTTAATGGTATTGCTTTTCTTTAGTGGAACAAGAACAAGCTTTTGACATTTATGTTTTAATAATATATTCTAAAATGTTTGTGAGAGAAGAAATAGCTTAAATGTTGAAAGTATTAGTTTATAGAAGTGCTTAACATGACGTTAAAAGGTCATGGGTTCAGTTCCAGGTTTAATTCCTCCCTCTGTCCGAAGACTACACCTCAGCAGTGACTAGGACACACTTCATTCTTATTTTAATAAGAGAAGGGGATAGTTAGAGAGCTCCAGTGCTTCCTTATTTATCTCCAAGCACAGGGGTCTCTGGATATCCCTCATCTATAGGAAAGTAGCTTACAGGTATCCCACGTTCCATTGCACCACTGGTTAAGTTTTCATAAAAAGTCCAACAGAGGTGATGCTCCAGTTTTGTGATGAGTTTGAATCTTATTCCAAAAAAATATGCATCAACCACAGTTTCTATAAAGCACTGATCTGGAGCCACAGCGACTTGTGTTTGACGTTTAATAATTCACTGTTAATGAACAATACAGAAAACATTGCTCGACCTGGACCAGACTAAAACCAGACTAAGACAAGACCAGGACCAGACTAAAACCAGACTAAGACAAGACCAGGATGATGGAGGATGATGTTGAAGATTTCTTGTAGAATATGTACTGAACACATACAATATTTATCTGCATTTCACTTTGCTTCCTTTTCACTTTTTTCTTTTTTTGTGCAGTTTCTTTCCAAGAGCAGACATGTCCAGACCTGGAATAGACACTTTCTCAGTTTTATTATCTACTATTGGAGTATAGATCAACAGCCAATGGGAGCATCCATAACTGGAGACTTTAAATCCTTGATAACAAAAAAGACTAATACAAAACATGAGCTATGATACAAAAAAAAAGAGGTCAGTTCTGTCAGAGTATCAAAAAATTCTATTATCAGACTTCCTCAGACGTTTTTATACATGTACGCCAGGGTCACATGATCAATGGCAACAAAAACAAACAAAAAAACTTGTGTAGTGTCTTAAATGGTTCATAATAAAGACCCCTGTAATCCGCTGGATAGGGCAGCGATTGAGGGTCAGGGACTAGAGAGTGTTTTGGGACACAGCCCAAGACTCGAATGCTCCAAAACCAGACCGAGGACTGCATCTATGATCTGTGAACACAAAGACCCGGAGGGAGGGGGCATCAGGGAGGGGTCCTGGGAGGAGGCACAGTGGGGTTTGGGGGATGGGACGGGCTCAGGGGGCACTGGGAGTGGTGCGAGCTGGAAAATGGCAGAAGGGTTGCCAAATAAACGAGACATCTGGCGTGTATTTATCCTCCTCAGGTCTATTCATGTCACTCGAGATCCTTCAGTAACAGAGCGACGTGAACGCTGTACTTCCGTTATTATAAAGACGTCTGTGTTATGTTTTAATTAAAATCCTCTGAGTGTTTATCTCAACAGAAAAATCCATTTATCGGGTGATTCTGAGCCGCCACGTTGGTTTGCGTCTCGTGTCTGTGTCGGAGCCGCTGACAGAGTGGGCACTGATCCAGAGGCTTCAATTGGAGGCGTCATGTGGAATCAGCTCATTACACTTTATGGAGGAATTAACCTTGACGTTCAGAGGCACGGCTGTAATTCGGGGTCCACGGTGTTAAAGAGATTGCCTGTCAAGGTTGATTCTGCGCCAGGTTTAAATTCAATGCTTATTTTGACGTGTGCTGCTAGATTTAAAGGCTGTTAGTGTCTGAGGCGCAGTGAGTGGTTAATGTCGGAGCTTCTATGTCGTCAAAGTTTCTGCTAATGATTCTGCCACGGACACATTTTATGGCACTGCTCACAAAATGACGCTTCTATATTTACTAAAGGTTCACAGCGCTGTGTATTCCAGGAAAGGTGTCCCTCCCTCGTCCCGCTGCAGGTTCATGGAGCAGGTTTTTTAATCAGAATTTTGCCAATAGAGTAGAATATATGATATAAACTGATTTAGCCCACTGTAAAAAGTTTTCTGTCATGTTCTACATCATAAACATTGGTGGGTTAAAATTACTGAGAGACAGAGAGTTTACAAAAAACATTTAATAATCTAACAGTATATTATAATAAATAGTCTTGATTAAACAAGACCTTAAGACTTCATCTACATCTCCCATTGGTCGACACTGATGACAACAAGGAAGTAATAGCTACCGATAAAACAGAGAAAGTGTTTTTCCACTGATAAGTACGTCTTTGTTCACATCAAAACAGCCTAAAAAAGACATGGAGCAGCGTGAAACAGGGATAAATATTGACAACACTTTCATGCAACGTTTAAAGAGAAGGAGATAATTACCTGATTGTTTTGCTCTGACTGAACTAAGAGCTAAAAGTTTATGGTCAGCTCTCTTTGTTTTGGTGTAATCTAGTATTTTGCGTTGAACAAATTGCTCTGGTTTTACTTTTTTTGCTGTTGGGGCTCAGCGGGAGAGTTGAGACTCAGGTAGTGGCACTTTTAAACAGAATTGCAATTTTGTTTTAGTTCAGTTTAGTTGTGTTCCAAACCTTAAGCAGTTTTTGTAAATGTGCTACTAATTAAGTGACTTCCTGCTAAATAATGCAAATTGGCAACTCAGGAAATGTTGTGCAGCTTCGTAGATCTGTTGCAGCTCATGAAAAACTGTCAAAATCTAATCTTAAAACAGTGTCCTCCCCATATTTCTAATGATCCATTTTGTGCAACTACAGCTACATATATTACTCCCCAGAGATCACACTTATTCTACAAAACAATATCTCAATGTGCACGAATAAAACATGCTCCCAGTTGAGACTTTAGTCCAGCTGATGTCCTCTCTTTGTTGAAAACACTCACGTATTCCCTGCCGACCCATTTGTCAGTAAATAGATAACATCAGACTCATATGTTCACCTTGAAAACACGGTAACCTTTGGCTCACGGACAGAACACGTGAATAATATGAGCTACAGATCGGTTATAGATTCTCAGTCCTGCAGCTGACACTTGAGGATAATGTGGGAAAACCTTATGTTTCTGACATTTTAAAGGTCAGTGAATACAACGCTGTGTATTTCACTTTCTCTGCATGTTTTGGGATTTCTTGAAAAAGCCCCCAGGTTGGAAATACGTATCTTGGGTTATTTTCAAAGCCTGTTTTATCACCTAAACATGCTTAAAAATGAATTAGAATTTTTGGTCGATTCCTCTTCCTTTTTTGTGCCACTTATAATGGTGAATTGTGATAATTTAAATAAGACTGCCCTTTATAAGTCCATTTCATTTACATTTATCTGGCATTTGCATGAAAAAAACATATATACATACATTAAAATGATATAAAAACAGACATTACAGTAATCTGTTTATTTATTTTTTTGTTTATTATTTTGAGCAATAAATAAAAAAACCACACATTATAATACAATGCTCATAAAAAGAGTAGGAAGAACTTATTAACTTATTATCAGATGCCCTCTTATATTCTTTTCCAATATAAGGAACACACTGCAGCTAATAAAATACACACAGATATATGAGACATATCAATTGTTTGAGAATATCCATAAATTAATTGCACAAATACTGTAGATAAACATACAGAAGAAGACAAAACAAAATAAAAGAGAAAGAATATAGGATACACAAATATTTGAAGCAATTAGTGACAGAAAACATTTTTTCTTTTTTAATTATTATTATTCAGATGAAAAGATTAGCATAAAAGTCAAGGCAAGTGTCAATTTTGATTTGAAGTAGGTGTAGTAACATATAGAAACACAGGTTGGTTATTAAGACTAGTTCCTTTTGGAGTTCAAGGTAAAGTAAATGTGCTTTTATTTTATTTTTAAACTGACAGCAGCGGGTTAAGCACCTGGACATCACCTACTGCACTGAGCCAAGCGGAAATGACTGATTGGTCTGTGTCGTTTAACTCGAGCGCTGATTGGTTCACGAGCTCACGCACAGAACGTCAAGTGCGTCACTTTGAAACACGCAGAAACAGGAAGTGATTTTATCTTCTACAATAAAACAAAAGAGGACTGTTGTGTTGTTGGATTTATCTTTTGAATTGTTGAAAGAATTCTGTATGTAAATATGTTTATATCTTTGAACCTTTTCAAGCCAGACTCTTAAACAGAATGTCCTTTTACTGCATCATTCAGGTCTGTTCTGTTGGAAATATGAAAAGTCCAAGTACCACTGGATCCAAAGCTCTGTTTACTTTGACATTAATTCATTCTAAATTTGAGTAAAATCATGTCTTTTATCTTGAACCCTGCTTCTTTATCAATTTTTTATTCCAGAACTCTGTGGTTTAAAAAAAAATGAATATCAATTACGCCGTATTACAGACTATTCAGTGCACTCCATGGGACTTTGGACAATTTTGACAAACACTGGTCACCACTTGATATTTTAACTTGGACTTATTCCCCCGGAATTGTTTTAAATATATTATTATTTTGTATGTATTATTAGTTTGTTTGTTGTTGTCGTCGTTGTTGTTGTTGTTGTTGTTGTTGTTGTTTTTGCTGTTTTATAATAATGTAAAAAGTAAAAAAAATAAATAATGGGAACTTATTCGTTCCATGAAAAATAAATAGTTAAAACATAATAATAATAATAATAATAATAATAATAATAATAATAATAATAACAAAAGTAATAAAAACAAAGTCTTAAACCATCATCGTTTGTGTCGTAAATGGCCGTAAACATCTTACTTTGAAAATCCCGCCCGGAAACAACAACAGTGACTGTTCTGTAACATTAACAGTTGTCAGAGCGGTCTCTAAATGTAACCTGAGTTGCGAAAAGTAAACTCTTGGCATGAAAAACACGTTTAATGACAGCTCATCACTGTTTTGTACTCACTCCTTTCATTCAGAAGCATTAGCAGTTAGCAGTTAGCTTAGCCTCTGTTAGCCACCTGTTCTTAGCCTCGTGCTGCTGCTGCTGTGGTGTTTGACAGGTAAGAATAAACACACCTGCTTCAGACTGAGATAAACTCACTGAAAACGCCAGCTTTTTAACTCAACGTGTCATTTACTCCAGGGTTTTAGTGAGAGGAGCCTCGTAAGTGACAGCTGTGCTAAATGTCTTAAGCATTCATTAAAAACATTAGCATAGTGAGACATTAGTGGAAATGTTTGGTGTTTGTGCACTCTAACAGCAATTTATAGGCTGTTTATTGATAATATAATAATCATAATAGATGGACAGGGATTTATTTGTTCACCTTCCTCAATAAAATGACCTGGAAATCACTTCAAGTAACTCACAGTAGGTTAGACACTACACTCCAACATAAATGCATGAAATCCACACTAAAACTCATGTTAAGAAGTGGTGTGGTGTAAGTTGGTGGTATTGGAGGTAGTCATAGGTAAACATGTGTTATATAGGCAATAATATTATAACTTTCTTACGATGAAACTATGGGGATACAGTCAGAGTAAAAGACACTCTTTTATTCTGGATCATGAATCTAAAATGCTCAAAGTGAATGAATGTGAGAGTGGTTTGTAGATTTTTGTATAAAACATGGCAGACAAATGCATAATGTTGAGTAAAAGTCTTGTTATGTACTATTTCATTCATAATATAATAAACATTTTATTTATCATTTGATGTCAGTGTTTACAGCAGAAAAGTTTTCAGTTAAGGTTGTACCCAACTTATTCAACCTCCAACTATTTACACACTTCATGCCTCAATAACGTCACCTACATAAACATTCCTATTCAAAAGCACCAAAATAAGGTTAGTTTATCACATATGTTTACATATTTTTGCATTGACTATATTCTATTTTACACAGTCTGTATTGAATAGTACAAGGTCTTTTATGCCGAGATGGAGAATGCCGAGGAAATGCTGGAGGTAAAGACAGAAAAGAGATCATTAGAGCTTTAAATCTGTATTGTTCTGAGATAATCAGGCCTTCTCAGATTCCTCAGATATTCTGTGTTCTTTGGGAAGTGTGTTTGAGCTGGAACTCCACAAAAAAAGTGGTATTTTTAAAGTCTTAAAGCATCTGCTACTGACTAAAACCAAAAGAGTGAAATTATTTGATCTGAAATAAAGTTTGAAGTGAAAGAAAGTCATTTTTGTCTTGGACTAGTTTTGTTACTCAAGTTTACATTTATTTGTTTGAAACAGGGACAAAGATGGCGTCCTGGATGGTGCAGCTCACAGTGATGGTGCTCTCTGTCTTCATCAGCAGCTGCAAAGGGAAGAAGGACTCTGTGGTCTACTGCTCTGGTGAGTTACTCTGTCTTCAACCAATAGGACACTGGAGAGCGCCCCCTACAGTGCACTCTGATAGAATATATTACTGCAAGAAGTATATTTTATAATGTATCAAAAATAAAAAGACAATGACCACAGAATAAAGGTTTTTTTTCAGGGCTGTCACCGTCTCCAAACCTCATTGTTACCTCAGGTGTGTCAGGTGTCACATACTGTTGTTGAAAACTAAAACACTCACAAACAAAGACCAAGACAAAGCAGAGAGGTGTGTTTCTGTGAAAAGATCTTGCTTCATGTTTCAACCGAGTATTGTTGCAGTAAATTGTCCGATACCACTTTTACACTTGACTGCTGTTACTTCTTATATAAGAATTTCCCTTTGGGGATAAATAAAGGAATTCTGATTCTGATTCTGATTCTGATTATAAATGACCCCATAATAATCTATAATATGAGTTCTTTATTATTTGATCCAGTAATCTAACTATACATTCATCTTTACCACATGGTGCTGCTCTGAGGAGACAGGAGACAGTAGAGAGGAGAGAGGAGAGAGGAGAGAGGAGGTAGGAGATAGGAGAGAGGAGACAGGAGAGAGGAGGCAGGAGACAGGAGAGAGGAGACGAGAGAGGAGAGAGGAGACAGGAGGCAGGAGAGAGGAGACAGGAGACAGTAGAGAGGAGGCAGGAGAGAGGAGACAGGAGATAGGAGAGGAGAGAGGAGGGAGGAGAGAGGAGGCAGGAGAGAGGAGAGGAGAGAGGAGGGAGGAGAGAGGAGGTAGGAGACAGGAGAGAGGAGAGAGGAGACAGGAGAGAGGAGACAGGAGAGAGGAGGCAGGAGAGAGGAGACAGGAGATAGGAGAGAGGAGACAGGAGGCAGGAGAGAGGAGACAGGAGACAGTAGAGAGGAGGCAGGAGAGAGGAGACAGGAGATAGGAGAGGAGAGAGGAGGGAGGAGAGAGGAGACAGGAGACAGGAGAGAGGAGACAGGAGAGAGGAGACAGGAGACAGGAGAGAGGAGGCAGGAGAGAGGAGACAGGAGATAGGAGAGAGGAGACAGGAGACAGGAGACAGGAGAGAGGAGACAGGAGGCAGGAGAGAGGAGACAGGAGACAGTAGAGAGGAGGCAGGAGAGAGGAGGCAGGAGAGAGGAGAGGAGACAGGAGACAGGAGAGAGGAGACAGGAGAGAGGAGACAGGAGGCAGGAGAGAGGAGACAGGAGAGAGGAGACAGGAGGCAGGAGAGAGGAGACAGGAGACAGGAGAGAGGAGACAGGAGGCAGGAGAGAGGAGACAGGAGACAGGAGAGAGGAGACAGGAGACAGGACACACATGATCGATCACAGCAGAAGTTAAACTCAGTGAGCAGTAAAAGTTTGCCCAAACTCTTGACCGTCTCTCATTTTTGTTTATAAATAATATCACAACTTTTATTATTTGCACTAAAGTTTATCACAGCTTAATTTTCAGTAAAATTGAGTTAACAATGAAATTAAAATTCAGTGTGATCCATTGATCTTGATTTTTTTAGTTGTGCGTCTCGTCCGACGTGACGTGGGTTTAATTTCTACGACTTGAGTCATGCTTCTGTAGGATCCTCTGGTGTTTCCTCGCTCAGGTCTCCTCTGTCCTCACAGAAGTCTCCTCTGTCCTCACAGAAGTCTCCTCTGTCCTCACAGAAGTCTCCTCTGTCCTCAGAGAAGTCTCCTCTGTCCTCACAGAAGTGTCCTCTGTCCTCAGAGAAGTCTCCTCTGTCCTCACAGAAGTGTCCTCTGTCCTCAGAGAAGTCTCCTCTGTCCTCAGAGAAGTCTCCTCTGTCCTCACAGAAGTGTCCTCTGTCCTCACAGAAGTCTCCTCTGTCCTCACAGAAGTGTCCTCTGTCCTCAGAGCAGTGTTTACAGATTCAGGACAAAGACGATGCACTGAGAATAACTTTAGTTAAAGCAAGGACTGAGGAAAAGAAGAGATAAAAATGAGAGCTTTGAGAGCTCCTGTATATCTTCATATTTATAGATCTTTTCTTCTGCGACTCTTGAATATGATCCAGATTTGCTTTAATAACACAGCGCCACACGGTGGTCGGAAGAATAGTTTTTATCTTAATATTGTATAGCTATGTAGATAATAGTAGAAAAAAACATAAGATAAACCCTCAGCTTAATATTTATTCCATCAAGATCACATTACAGTTTTGTACCTTGTATTTTTCTCGACTTATTTCCTGATTCTGTAGTGGTTCATGTGTCTCTGTGGGGTTTCTCTGGGTGTTTTTTCAGCGTGCAGAGCCATCGTGGATGAAATGAACTTCTCCATCAGTCAAGTGGATCCAAAGAAGACCATTAACGTCGGGAGCTTTAGACTCAGTCCTGATGGAACCATGAAGGACAAGAAGGTACGAGATACACTTATCAGTCATAACTGTATTTATAAGGATGGATAGAAACTAATAGAATATAAAGAAATAAACTAATCAACACAGACACTAAGTACAATTATTTATTGCCAGGACATTAATCTGCAGGTTATATACTCAGTACATGTGCAATAATTTAATACTGTTGGCAAATTTTCTCCATCTCTTCTTTGTTTAACCCTGATATTTAATTTAAGAGACCCGTGACTCAATAAGTCAGCTCTAAACATTTGTCCGCAGTTCTTAAAGTTAAAAAGTAATTGTCCATTGAAAATACATATAAAAATACATTGACAACTTCAGCAACTGATAAAGACATGTTTTTTATACTACTTTTAGACTTGTGTACTGAAGTAAATATGAATAAAGTAATATGGTTGTAATACTGTCTATATTTGAAAAGGCTTAAAACATTGGAGTAAAAGAAGCAAGAGAAGAAACCTATTTGTGTGTCTTTGTTTGTATATTTTATCATTTTAGACTAATATTTTTAATCAAGAACCAAATTATAATATGGTTGTTGTTTTGTTTCGTGTAAAAAGTTGATAAAATGTCACAGTCTTCAGATTTAAACCCTTGAATATGTAAAGATGACAACATGGTGTTAACAAATAGTATATTGGACGTGATGTATTAGTTTTGTACATTCACTAATAGGTCCTGTTTTACCTCTTTTTAATGAAATAAAACCTAATTTTTTCCTGTAAAGTTAATGAAATGTCACACCCTTTTGGATTTAAACCCTCAAATGTGTAAAAATGACAACATGACGGAAAGAAAAGAGAAAACTAATCTAATAGTGTATTGTTTTAGGAATAGAACAAAGTCATCGAGGCTTGAGCATGTTTAGCTCATACTAAAGCTTTGGTTCATGTGAGGTTTTGATGGACGCTTCCATTGGTTGATAATCCAGAAAAAGTGACTATTCCAGCTCTGGATACACAGAGAAACAGGGCAAAACATAAAACTAGAAATCCACAAAAAGAATCAAAGTGAAATGTGTTAAATGGATCCTGGTTGACGCTGAACTCAGAACTAAACGTTTAAAGTTAACCTTCGATTGTACCTTCGCTAACGGCTACTGTTTTAGCTTTTTTTTAATAAAATAAAAGCAGGAAAGGTTGCTGTGCTGTTGGTTAGAGGTGAATACTGGAGAAACAGAAGAGAAAGAATCAAAAAACAGCCTTTAATAGTTGCTGCTGCCCTCTGACTCCTGTTTAAAACTCTGTCCTACCTGAGTTTTCCTCATATTTTTCTATTTCCTAAAGTGGCCTGACTCTGTTTTTACTGTAAGCTCCACTCCAGCTCCTTCTTAACGTGTTCTAATGAAAAGTATTGCCCCGTCAGATCATCTCTTGCCCCGAGCTGACACTTGCCTTCACCTGTTGCTTTGTTCGTCCCATCAAATGTTACTGAGCCACAGAAGAAGCCCAAACCTTGATCCCATGCCCCGGCGGTTCCCTTTCTTTTCAGCAGCTTTTGACCTGAAGTGAATCAGAATGGGAGGGATGTCACAGCTTAGTTGCCATCAGCCCGGAGGATTTGGCGGTTTTAAGTCTCTGCTCTTTGGCCCCCGTCACAGTAGGACTTCCTGGGGGCATGGGGTTGCTCCGTGGCACAAAAGTTAAACCTGCCCGGAGCAACAAAGCCACATTTTTGAGGCATCCAAAGACATTGAACTTAGTTGGAGCGGCGAGCTGATCTCATAGTGACCGGTGGGAAGTCATGCATTGAGAATGAGAGGATGCACAATGCGGCGCTGACAAACTGACAGATAATATCACGTGAGAACGGCGCTGAAGACGGACATATTTTCAAATTTTAAATCCTTTTGTGTTTTCTCATAGCGACACGGTGAAGTAACCTCGACCAGACTCAAAACTAGTGTTGGTCCTGTGAGTTTCAGAGCTTTGGTTTAAGATCTTTTTTTTTTTTTTTTTTTAATTAATTTTTTTTTATTTTTATTTTATTTTTATTAATTTATTTTATATTTATTTTTTTATTTTTGTTTTTTTAGTTTTTTTGTTTAGTTTATTTTTAATTTATTTTTTTTAATTTTTATTATTTTAACATTTTCATAATTTTGTGTTGAATGAAAAATGTGAAATAGAAAATGCAAGTTTTGTTTTTGCTTCTTTCAGCTAAATTTCTGGTTGAAAAGCTGAAATTTTCCAGCAGTGTAGAAACAGAAATCAATGGTGCACTAAATAAGTGTGTTGTTTAATGTTGTCACTATTAATTTTCCGTATAACAGTGTTTTGGTCCCATTGACATGAATTGACTGGGAAGTGCTGCTAGTTACAGTTCAGACAATGATTTCTGTGTCATTTATAGTTTTTCTGCTTTTTCTGGTTCCATTGAATTTATGGAAAACGCTGCAGTCGTAGTTCCCTCTGAAAATAGAAATGTAATCATTATAAATCAATGTATAGTTTTGTTTACACCTGTTATTGCTCATATTTAGATCTGACTACGTCGTTTCATCTTTGTTCATTTTCTAGATTCAGTTTTTGGTCCGACTGAAAACACTAATTGTATTTTTCTTAATTTAAAACGTTTTGTTACTTTTCTTCTTCTAATGAATTGAAAGGAAAATACTGCCATCACACACATTTTCTTCCGGAAATGCCAATTTTATTTGACAAATCTTTGCAATAATTTATACATTTTTGTTTTTTAACCTTAATTCTGCAATTTTTCTTCAAAAACACAAATTGTAGATATACTTGGATTGTTGATACACTGACTATGCTAATGTCATTTTCATTTTATTCAGAAAATTCAAAATCTGTGTCTGATATGTTCTCCACCTTTTTTGGTCCCATTGAATTGAAAATACTATCATCTCACAAATTCTTCTCTTGCTTTTATTCACGTATCTGCAGTCTTTTTAAAATTCCAATTTACAGCTTTTTTCATCCAAATTAATCATATTTTTTTCTCAGAATATTGACATTTTTTTAAATCTTACAAATACCACAAATTAATTTAATTCTATACATTTTTTTGTTCTTCTTGAAATGAATTTAAAATGTAACAATCATCCTTTTTTATTCAGAAAGCTTAAATTTTCATTGACAAAATTTTTCTATATTGTTAGTTTTTTGTTTGTTTGTTTTAAATCCTTGTTGCACTAAATGTGAACATGTTTAATTTGCACGTTACGTCCTAAAAATACAAATTCTGTCTAATATTTCCACTATTTTTCCGGTTTTATTGAAATGAATAGAAAATGTACCATGCAATATATTTATTTATTTATTTTTGTTTGATTGAAATGAGGTGTGTTATTATTATTATTATTATTATTATTATTATTATTATCATTATTATTATTATGGCCTGTCAGGGGCTCATATCAGCGGGACAATGAAAGCGCTGCAATAATGGCCGTTTGTCCGATGGGAGTTGAATGAGGGCTGGCGTGTCCCTGAGAAGCCCCCTTTTTCGGGCCGACCGTCGCACCCCTGCGCCTTCCACGCCCCCGACCCATTCTTTGAGCCCCGCCGTGACTGACAGCTCCCTTTCACCGCGCTGCCACTGCCAACCAAGCCCTTTAATTTCAAACCATTTTGGAGCATGGCATGATAATGACACAGACCGAGCCCACGGGCCGAGCTCTGACGGGACGTATTGTCGGGGAGGGTCAGTGGAGCTGGGTTTGTTGATGAATCACAACGTTTAAATTCAGTATTAGTTATTAATTCGATTTAATGAAGTGGGTGGGATTAAAACGTGACCTTCTTGCTTTGTTATTACAATATTTTATCACATAATCTGAGGAAAAGACAATGTATGGTTCTCTGTGTGACCCGGGATTATTGGAGTATGATATTGATATTTATTGGTAACGCAATATCAACAAACGCAATATCAGTATCGCGAATGTAATGTGACCAAATGTGGAGTGAAACTGGTTAAAAAAGATCGTTTGGCCTGTTCACACTGACAAAAAATCTGATTTGAGCCACTTCTGGCGTCAGTGTGGACGTGGCCTCAGGTCTGAGCTGCACAGTACATTTTTGTAAACGCATGTTTTTTCCGCTTATATTGTAATATTGTCTTTGTAAATTAAGGTAATCTTTTCACACTCAGCCAATGTCAAAATAATTGTCTTTAAATCAAACTGTTGCAACCAAAAAAATCAATAAAAATAAAGAAATCCTGTGTTATTCATAGTTTAGTTTTGATTTAGCCCCAGTTCTGACCAGTGTAACTTGGTCCAGAGCCTTTTATTATTTTCTTAATTTTAATTTAATGTAACTTTCACTACACTTTGAATGGCAGTATTCCACATAGTTTTATATGGTGCAAGTCCTACAGTGAATGACTCTAATTTATGTCACAAAGAGAATATAGAACCAAACCTGGAGAGTATGGTTCAAATTAAACTAAGCTAAACTAACTCATGACAAATGGATGGAACAAATCTGGAACAAATGTTAATGTTTTATTTAATGGTGTATTTTATATATCATTTTACTGTATGACATTTAGATTTTTACATTATACCTTTTTTTTTAATTTTTATTTTTTTACATTTTTTTAAATAAAGGCCAAATGTGTTAAAGAACTGGATCCAGTTAAAACAAGATCCTGTGGTTTGGCCTGTTCACACTAACACGACAAAACATTTGATCTTAGCCACTTTTGAGGTCAGTGTGGACGTGGCCTCAGCTTCACAGAAACATTAATATTTGTGTAAACACACAGTTTCCATTGCATTTGGGCCTGAGTTTTCTCACAAAACAGACTTTTTTTAAACCCTGTAGAAAGTGGAGATTTTTAAAAACTCTCAGAAACACATGATGTAAACATTACAGACGCACACAGGACTGGGTTTTTATTATAATATATTCCACACACATTAACATCTGGATTAATCAGAGTTGTTCTCTTGTAGTGGACTTTAGTGGAATCCAGTTTGAAAAGGAGATTAGTAAACCTTAATCTGCATTTTCTGGTTTAGGAAATAAAACATTTTACTGAAAGATTATGTAAATATAACAGAAGTTCAGGTGAAGCCATCCAAAAGTAATTAAAGGAGCTGGAAAAATTATTAAATTAGCAAAAGAAAGTCACTATCACAGATATTTTACATGAGGATGAATAAAAGAGAAAGTCTAATGATAATATTTGACAGAAAACTGCAGTATTATACGACACTGGAGTCCTTTTACTGTTGTATTATCCTCAGTGTCTGTGTTTAAAATGAGCTCATAACGTCTATGTTTCTGCGTCAGATCAAAGATTAAACACAAGCCAAAGCAAACACACAAGTTCCTCCACATTTATCTTTCATTTTTCATCTGGTTTCTGCAAAAATCCATTTAAAACCTTGACTCTCTGGCGTCACACAAACTTTATTCACCCTTCTCCATTTTGTGATTTTCCAACCTTTTGCTCTAAAGTAATGGTCAGCCAGTAGTTTCCTCTTTTTCGGATGTGCCCCTGTGATTGTAAGTGTGTGTTTGTGGCAGTGACGGGGCAGATGGTGGACAGCTCTGAGGCCTGTAGTGTGTGTTTTTGTGTGGATTGTAAGGAGCTTGGCCCGGAAGGGAACACCGCCGGTCCTGAATGGAGACAAAAGAGGCTCAGGGAATAAATCTACATTGTTAACAAAATCCAGTTCATCTGCAGATGCCCCCGTCTTCCTGTGTGCGCTGTACCCCCCCCCCCCACCTCCGGACCCTCCACCTCCTTCGGCCTTTGACCAAAGAAGACTTCCTCCTTTGATCGCTGGAGGATGGAGCAGAAGAATGGCCCAAAGACAGGGGTCACAGGGAGATCTTCTGCACTTGGCTCCTCCATCACCTCCACTCGCCTCATTTTAGAGGTTTCCCACTTCTTCTGCAAAAACTGACCGATAATAAACCTGATTACGGGACAGGTCGGGTCGGGACAGCACGGTTTGATCCAGTGATTCCTCAGGTATCTGCTTCATAAACAATGACGTCTTTTAAAGTATTACCATTAAAACTGCGTTACCAGAAGTTTTCATCCGTCACAATCCTGTCAATTAAAGCATGACGACCTTAAAAATGTCAAACTTAACCAATTAATCGCTGCAAAATCCTGAAGTTTGGAGCTCATTTTAAACTTCGAGCCTCAGAGTGTTGAGATCTCATATTAATGTCAGTCTTTGCCAATATTTATTTGCGTTTCACTTTATTTAACTTTTGTCCATTTATGTTTATCTTCTGTGTTTTATCTGCAGCTTCAGACTTGAGACCAGCTTTGTTAAAATCCCTGATAATAAAGACATTTTCACAGATTATTCTTATTCATAATATGCTATTAGGACAAACAAACCTAGGAGGAATAAACCTGCATCTGTTTAATTTATATATTTTATGTAAAAATGCTGTCATTGATTTGCAAAGAAAAACTACTAAAAGTGACCTCAAAATGTCCTACTTTCATGATATGTGAGCTTAATAATGATTTAGAACCTCTTAAACAGACTGTACCTGATCACATGTTCCAAAAAGGAGCGCTCCCATTGGTCGACACTTGTCACATGACGTTCCAGGAAGTTTAATAGCTGCAGATAAAGTGTATTTTCAGCTGAATATGTCTTTTAACAGAGAAACAGCTGAAAAAAGAAAAGCATCAACAGAGAAAAGGGAGGCAACGTAAAACACAGATAAATACTGTCAATTCAATCACGTAATGTTTAACGAGGAGGAGATAATTGTCGTCCTGACGCTGAAGTCACAGCTAAGCTAACGCTAAACTCTAAACTTCAGTTTGGTCAAATGGATTAGTATTTTGTGGTTTAATTTTTTAATAAAAGAGAAGCAGGAGAGGTCCCTAGACTGATTTTGGAGGAGAGTGGATAGATGAATGATTATTTTTAAAGCCATTTATAATTCCTACTGTGCACCTTTAACCTTGTTTAGCCAAAAAGTCGTGAGCCACTTTGTCGTCAAAAAGAATCCGTTTGGTATGTCATTTTTTTTTTTTACTGCAATACCGTGAGTGACCACAAGGGCAGAGGGGACCGTGCCATTTTAAATTCTTATAACAAACCCATGGACTGTTGCAGAGTAAAACTGTCTGTGGTAAATTACGTGACGGTTAATGAGATGTACTTTGTGATAAATCTATTCATATGAGCTTTTTAATGATTTAAAGCCTGTTTTTATAAATCCTTCTGTGTTATTTTAGCCTTATTTTACACCTTTGTTGCTTTATTTACATTTCTGTCGCCTCGTTCTCATGGAAACTAGATCCTGATAATGTCCTTGAAGAATCTTAAATAAAATCACGTCCAGAAAAGACTGACAGCCTCCTGTTCGTCTCTCTGTTGGACCGGAGACAGAAAGATCATCTCCTCTTTTCACCCTTTCACCCTGTGTCCCGGCCCCTTCGCCCCCAGAGCTCTGCCCCCTCCTCTTCTGCCCCATCTCCATCCGGGGCAGGAGGGGGTCGGGGGTGGGCACCTGTCCTGACCCGTCTAGACACCGCCACCTCGCTGTTTTGTCCCGTCGAGAGGAGAGAGAAGAGGTTAAAAGTCACAGTTACAGGCCGAGGTTTGGAAACGACGAGCGGAAACGAGAGGTCAACGGAGTGACCCGGGACAGTCCTGGGACTGACCTGGGACGGACCCGGAGCTGGTCCTGTGGATGTTTGGTTTTAGTCTTAGTTTATTTGCATCTTGGAAAACCTGGAGTAGTTTTAAAGTCTCTAAATAGTAAGAAAATGAGGAAAAAAGTCTGAAATGGCTCATGATTTTTTGTTCTCCTGGAAAATAGATTCACTAAAAGGATAATATTTCCATTTAAAAGCATTAAGCTCTTTTGGATAATATTATTTTACTTATTTACTCAGTTTTCGTTGTTTGGTTTGTGTCATTGTAGCTTTGTTTTTTCTCATTTTACTCTCGCTTGTTCTGGATCATTTTATGAACATTCATTTATGTTTATTCTATGAACTTACTCTGAAGGTAAGTGAGTAATGTCAAGAACCGGGATTGAACTGCCAACCTTTTGATTTTAGCTTGTTTTCCTCACATTAGCATTGCTTTGGACTGATTTTGGACTGATTAAGGTTTCCACAAAATTCCCAATAGTCAGATCGGTTCAGTATTTTTTTTTCTTCAGTGTAGATTTGTTTTAGAGCATTTTAAACTCTCTTTATTTTTACACACTCTCCATTTATAAAGAAGGAAGTGAGCAAAGGTGTGAAAATGTGACAGATCCTCATTGTAGCTTCATTTAGGACCATTCTAGTGTTGTTTTTCTCACAGAAGAAATGTTTTGGACTTAGACGTTAATGTCAACATGTTTTGCTTTGTCAGTATTTAAATAGAATCAGAAATGTCTCTTTACTGTTTAGACCCTGTTTAGGACAGTTTTAAATGATTATATCGTAAAGAGCTGCATTTATAAAGAGCTTTTTTACTAATGCTGTTGAAGTTCTTGCTCTCAGAAACACACCATCGTCATTCGACTTATTTAGGACCATTTTAGTTTATTTGTTTTCTCACTGTAGCATTGTTTTGGATCATTTTAGATTTAAACTTCATTGTCACTTTGATGTCACCAAATTAGTCAGAGTTAGTAATCTTTCTTCTCCTTGTTTAGGACCATTTGAAATGATTGTTTGGTAAATGGCTGCATTTATAGTAATGACTCAGATTTAGCATCCATTCAATCATCTGCTCTGTTGTTGTTGAGAGACTCTGGAGGAAAGTCAGGGTTCAGTGTCTTTTCCCAGAGACAATGTGAAGAGCTGGGGTTGATTTGTCTTTTATTTCAAAAAATATTAAACATTACGTGATTGAATTGACAGTATTTATCTGTGTTTTACGTTGCCTCCCTTTTCTCTGTTGATGCTTTTCTTTTTTCAGCTGTTTCTCTGTTAAAAGACATATTCAGCTGAAAATACACTTTATCTGCAGCTATTAAACTTCCTGGAACGTCATGTGACAAGTGTCGACCAATGGGAGCGCTCCAAGGTTTTCTGTTCCTGAATAGAGGTTCTCATCTATTACAATCACTTAGAATAAACAGTAGATGGATCAGAAAGAATGTTTTTCCTCAAATGATTGAACTATTTGGGTTTAAACCAGAAGAAAATATATCAGGTAGAGTCTGTTAAATGTCTGTGAAGATCTGAGACTCCAAGACAAGATCAAGACCTTTCAAAAGTAAACTGAAGCCCCCTCATCTGTGTTTCTTTCGGCTGTTCTCAGGTTCCTCTGGCTCGCTCTGAGATCCACCTCAGCGAGCTCCTGGACGGTTTATGTGACAGAATGAATGACTACGCTCTGTACGAAGACCCGGACACTCAGCTCAAACAGTACAAGAGGTTCGCCCGCTGGGACGGTCAGGGCATGGGCGACCTGCCGGACTTCAAACACTTCAAATTCGAGGGACCAGAAGCCAATGCCTTAAAGTTTGCAGTGAGTCTTTTATTTATACTTTTCTTTTTAAATTACATTTTAAAAGGTTGTGTTGATTTGTGCTTGGCCTGATATTAACAATAATAATAACTTTACTAGTGGTGTTTAAAGCCACTCTGAGTAACTTTTGGCCAGTAGAGGGCGCAGAGCTCTTTATTTACAAGTAGAGACGTTTAAGACGGCCAGGTTGGAAGAAGGAGCATGTCTCTGAAACAGTGGGTCATTTTAGTGAGTTTTATACAGATCTGACTCTAAAGGCTCCAGTGGTTTGGTCTGTTTTCTTTATTCTCTGCGTCGTGTGTTAGAACCTCACTCATTAATCTCTGGAGAGAAGTCCTCGTCCCGGGACAGTTACAGGAGGTTCCTGTCCAGCAGAGGGCGCTGTGTCAGTGAGATAGGCCTGATTCTACTGATCTCAGACTAAGAAACATCAAAATGAAAGAGAGAGAAGATATATTTTTGGGCTAAAAGTTACACAGAGTGGCTTGAATGAGGAGGAGATCATTGTCGTCCTGACGCTGAAGTCACAGCTAAGCTAATGCTAAACTCTAAACTTCAGTTTGGTCAAATGGATTAGTATTTTGGAGGAAAAACTGGTCTGGTTTTATTTTTTAATAAAAGAGAAGCAGGAGAGGTTCCTAGACTGATTTTGGAGGAGAGTGGAGTCTGAGACAAAAAAAGAAAACCAGGAAGTGCCATTTTAAGTCCATTTGTGAAATTAATGTTAATAATCCTGCTTTCCTTGTTGGAAGCACATAAAAACAAAAACAACAAATTAATGCTACAATATGTTGTGTTTTATCCCAAAATAATAATTTGAAGTTCCTTTTCGTTCAGTGTGAAACCATCAGAGAAGATCTGGAGGACGATATCATCTCTCTTTTCAAACAGGACTCAGAGAACGTTCAAGAGGAACTATGCAACAGAGTCTCAGGTATCACATGATCTATACACATCATGGTTATGTTATAGAGAAATATACATAAGATATAACACGTAGTCAGCCATTTTGTCTTTGCATCAACTGATTTATTTATTTCTTCAAACTAAAACCATGATAAATGTGCACATTCTGACAAACCTTACTCTAAATGTATTGTTTGTCGTTGCGTTCACATTTTATTTATTCATCTTTGTGTTCACAGACGGCCTCTAACGTTACTTAACCTTTTCTTTTTCAGATTACTGCAAAGACAGTGTCCGAGCAAACGAGGAGCTCTGACATTTTATCATTCCAGAAAATATTAAAATAGGAAAATCTATGCCTTTGATATTTTATAACATGACAAATGTTTAAATAAAAATACAAATAACACATTTTTCTAAGTATTTATATGTCTTTATTCAATATTTACAGTCGACACAGCTGTTATCTTTCATTTAAAGGTCAGGTGTGTTAGAGTTGGAGAAGCAGACAGGAGCAGCAGCACAGACTAAACTACACACTGCTGTAAACAGAGCCAAGATTTTACATTTAAAACACTCAACTACTTCGATGTGAGTTTAAATGTTTGGTGCTGGGAAAGTTTAAGAAGCATGAGTTGATCTGAAGGAAGAAAGTCATTATTAATAAAGTCATGTGATGGATGTAGATACACAGAGACTGTATTCAGTGTTTTCTCACGTTGATAAAACCCTGGAGGCAAGCCACAGTCTCAAATAGATTATTAATGTTGAAAGTTCCATTTTGCTGCAGTGAATCACGTCAGAATCTCCTGCATCGACCGGAGCCTGAGTCTGTGTCTGTTTCTTTTTTACGTGACTTTTCTGACTGACTCTGAAGCAGAAACAGAACTGAGTCTGAAGAGCTGGAGTGTTATCTGTTTGTGCTCGAGTGACACTACAGCATTTATTTACTCCTGAAAGGCTGGATTAGTTTGAAGAATGTCTTGTAAATGCTGCCGCTTTGCTTCTGTTTTAATTTTAATTTCACAGTAGACTACACACTTCTGTTTCTGAACCGTTACCTTGTTGTGCTTGTGCTTTAGTTCAGTCGATGCTACTGTTCTTTTTAGCACAAGTTTAGCGTAGTTTTGTGTTAGTTTTCATTCATTCTTGCCTTTGTCAGCTCCATGGCCCTGGTCTCTGCAGGTTTTAGTCTTCTATTCCTCTTCTTCTATTCCTCTAGGCCTCGAAAAACATTTTATTGCAAAGAACCCACAGAGAAAAGCTCAATAAAACATTTTTTTAACTTGAAAACAGCCTTTTCTACTCCACCTGCCTCTGATTTTACATAGAGTCTTGTTTTATTTGGAAGAAGCACTAGTAACACTTCTGAATAAATCTGAATATAGCTTTACAATTTTATATTTGTAAGTGCTCATTTTGGGAAAAGTGGTATCAGGACATCCTTAATTAAACTAT
This sequence comes from Rhyacichthys aspro, assembly GCA_036850595.1. Lineage (NCBI taxonomy): Eukaryota > Metazoa > Chordata > Actinopteri > Gobiiformes > Rhyacichthyidae > Rhyacichthys > Rhyacichthys aspro. The sequence goes on along the minus strand of CM072164.1, from coordinate 1,866,463 downwards.
CTACTCTGATTCTAGCTGAACTCAAATACATTATTCACAATTGAGCCGAATAAGGGACCTTTAAAATCCAAACTTAAGTGTTTGTATTTAGTTTTATTGTGTTTTTTGCTGCTTCTACGGTGGCCTTTGAGGGACACACTGTTGTCTACAAAGATCACTCTTCTCTGTCCGTACTTTGCTCTGTTTCTTACGTTGCGTCTAATCCTTGCTCAGAGCTTGTTTATCGTCACCAAAGTGAGCTCGACGTCGATAACAGTTACTTTTCTGACGCAGACAGTCGTCCAACTCTTCTTTCTTGCGTTCTTCTTCTTCTCTTTAAACCTAAAGTTTGTTCCCTGAGCTGTGGCATTAACTTGTATTCTAACAAGATTAAAATATATTTGTCCAGGAGATTAGCATAGTTAAGTCTCCCTCTCTGTTTTTTTGTGGCTTTTGTGGCGGCCGTTGCTCGTCTTTGATCAGTGCAGCGCGGTCAGGCCCAGGCTTGGACCGTCCATCGAGGTCGAAGTGTGAAATCGCTCTGATGTCATCCCCGGACCCCACCTCCAGCTGCATTCACACGTAATTATATTTCCGCCACAAAGCCCTCTCCCCTCCGTTCCATATTCCAAGTTTGAGGAAGCGTTTGGAGGTGAGATGACTGAATGGGGGGAAGGGGCTGATGGGACGTCCTTTTGTCCCGAAGAGACACCGGGGCATCACTACTTTCTGTTATGTACTCTTCTTTTCTTCAGCCGTCTGCCCTTTGGCTCTGCTGCTGCTGCTGAAGAAGAGGAGGAGGTCAGCTTTATGACAATTATGGATGAACTCTGACCCAATCCGACGCTCTCCTACTTTTATAATCCCACAATATGAAATACATGTAAGTTTGGAGTTTGAAGTCACAGTTAGAGTCAGTGTTTATGTTTTATCTGCTGCACACGGGAGTCAAATGTAGATTAAAAGGAGGAGGAACAAACAAACATGTATTTTCACTATTATAACGATTATGTTGGAGTTTAATATGTTTCTTTTCTCTCTTTTTTTGACTATAAATCCAAAATAAAGACAAAATTCCAAACTACTGGTAAAAAAAACAACAGACCTGCAAGTCATTTAATGTAAACAAAATAATCTGAGAGACTCCAACAGAATATTAAAGCCCGTACCTTCTCCACAGTTGAAGCTCCAGGACAAAGTGGAAGGAGCCATTACTTCCTGTTTCTACAAATGCCCAGAGAGGACAAACTGATCCAAGTCCAGACCAGTCGACTTCAGTCAGAGCTGAAGAAAAGAAATGCAGATGAGCAGCGTTCACAGCTCGACTTAAAAACAAAGGAGTCCTGTCTTTTACTGAATCTGAGTTTGACAAAAGCGACCGCATAAACGTGTCTGAGGTGAGTCTTAAAAGTAGTTTTTTTTCCATGAGTTAGAAAAAAGAAGAGTGTAATTCCTCATTTACAGAGGAGTGAGAGGCTAGAGCTAATGTCGTACGCTCAAAAACAAGAGAGGTTTTCTTCTTTATTCCCATTTTTCTAAATATATTGAGAAGCTTGTGTTCTGCTCTTGTTTAATGCAGTGGAGACAGTGTTATAATTAATGCAGCAATAAATCTAAAACAAAACTAAATCAGCGTTAGCTTAAAACCTACAGCTTTTATCAGTCTTCTTTCTGTAAATATAACTGTTAATGTCAAGAAGAAGAGGTCAAGATTCATCTGAGAAAACAGTGCTTTTGTGTTTTTTCTCCTTCAATCAAAAAGCTGCAGTGTTTAGTTCCACTTTTTAACTGTACTTCAAGCTGATAAATCACTAAAGTAGGACGGTATCTTTAAATGAGACGTTTATTCCCCTTTTAACAACAGAAACTGACCCAAACTGTGTCTCTTTAAGGAGTTCTCTTTTCTGATTGGATTAAAAGGAGACGAGATACGGAAAATACGTTCATTTACAGCTATTAAACCCTTATTTTATCACAAATATATCCCTTTAATACGTAATGTAATTGAATATGAGCCTATTTAAACCAAGTATCCTGCTGCTAATGTTGTGTCTGCTCCGATTGTGACGATAATAACTCACAAATCTCTTAGGTCAACTTTTCATCGTTCTTCTTTATTATCGTTTCACATTAAGATATAAATTATGTACACTGAGGCATATAAAAGGTTCTGCAGATACAAAAGAAGAACTAAAGTATAAAACAGTCCTGATTCGACAAAGTGAATGGCACAGTCGATAAAGTTGTATTTACACATTTAAGGCTGTCCAGGTTCGTCACTCACAGTTCAGTTTGTAATAAAGATCACACACATTCACTCTTTCATAAGACCACATTTGGTTTGGACCAACACCAGGCCTCAGTGGAAGCCAGGCTCCGCCACGTGATGGAAAACAGAGAAATATCACCCACCGCAAAAGATCCTCAGAGTTGAACAGGTTTAGAAGCTCGTTCAGTCGACTCTGAGCGAAGAAAAAGTATTATTATTGGAGCAAAGAAAAAGTGATGAAATGGAGACGATGTTTAGGTTTAAATAAACTACTCAGGCTTCGGTCCAACTTATTAACAGCACACGAGGAAGAACACTGTACTGTAATAATATAATATATAGGAATTAACATGTCATTCTCGAGTTTATCGCTGATTTAAAACCAAAAATACAAGAAACGCTACAAACTATTGACCCAAGAGTAAAATATTTGACCATGTGACCTGTTTTTATTTAAGATTCAGCCTTTACAATGTTTGTGCTTTCTTCAGAGCAGTCTTTTTGATTTACACAACGTACAATATTGATCTTGATTATATTATTTATATTTAATTGTTTTTATTGGCTCACATAAATATCCTAACACAGCCTTATTCTTGGATCTGAGACTTGATACGGAACTGTCTGACACTGACCAAATCAAAAAGCTGAATTATCCAATCAGAAAGCAGCTTCAGATGCAGCAGAGACTCAGACAAACTCTTGATAAAACCTGAAGAGACCAGGTTAGGTTCAGCGTATTGACTTAGATCTTAAATAAAATCAGGATAAACCAGGTTATTATCACAAAAATGGCTCAATGCAGTAAAAAAAAAAGCACTGAAGTCATGGTTTGGAGACACTAGGTGAACGTTTCAAGCGACTACTCTCTGTTTCCCATCAAAGAGGCACAACATGGCTTCCACACATTGAAACAAACAGCTTATTGCAGAAAAATAAGTTATGTAAACACGGCCCACGTCACATGGCTTGATGCTCACTGAGATTTCAGCATAAATATAGATTTAAACCCAAAGAGTGGACATTCGCACCGCTGTAGGTCCAGGCGCCACAGTTTCAACAAAGAAGCCCTTTTGAAACTCACTGTGGACTGGCTCTGACCTTTTAGTTTTTAAGGAATGGACACAGCGTTTTAAACAATTGAACGTGTCATTCTAGACCGAGTTTGGGCCAAAAGATAGAGTTCAAGTAATAAAAATGGATCAAAAATACAAGGAAATGTTAAAGTTATTGGCAAATTATGACAAAGCAGTCTCAAATCTAAATGTCCAATCAGAATTAAGAGAATAAAATCAAACATTCATCAAGTTTTTACGCATAATTATCTCTTACGGCCATGTTTTGATTCGTTTGGGGCAGATTTAAAAGACTACACCATCAGCATCTCTATCTTTACGCATTAATAATGACATTTAGGGTTTTTAAGTCAAAACTGAATTGGGTTTCATTTGGATTGAATGATCTAAATGAGGAAATATCCAGACTCATAGCAGCTGTGGGCTTCGGTGCGCCTCGTGTCCCTCGTCCTTCTCACAGCAGCCAGAGCCACAGGCCACGTCCCGGGACACGACTGAGGCCTCCACAGTGTCCTCCACAAAAGGACTTATCTAGTCCAAGTCCAAGAATAAAGGGTCCTTCGTTTAGAAAAAAAAACAATCAGAGAAGAAATGAGCGGAATACGTCTTTGGCTTTAGCATAGTTCAACTTCCTCCGAGACCTTTACGCACCGCGTGAGGCTGCAGCGCGCGCACTCAGAGGCCTATAGCAGCGTTTCCTGAACTTCCTGGAGACACATATTTTATGAATGAACCACAACTCGGCTTCTCCCAATAGACTCTTGTTCCTTTTAGTCTCGTTTTGTTCGCTTTCATCGTATTTACAGAGTGTTCGTTTCCACTGTGACAACAAATAGCAATTCTCCGTTTTTAAATCAAATGTACAGACAATTACAAACTGTAATTGATTTTAGATTTAAAATGAAAACTGAGAATTAAAACGCGTTTGGAGCGCAGTTTTGGAAGAAACGGTCCAAAAGTACAATTTATCTTTTGAGCTGGACTTTTTGAGACAAGCTGTGACTGAAAAGTGGTTCCAGATCAGTGTTTTCAAATGATGGGTTTCTATGCATCTGATGAAAAATAAAGCTTTTAAAATGGTTTATAACGCAGCAATAAAACGAAACTGATCTTTAGGCGAAAAAAGCAAATGAGCAAAAGATACTAAAAAGAAGAAAATCACTGTTAAAGCGAGAAAACTGAGTGTAAACGGGACAAGAAACTCATTTGGGAAAAGTTTTGTCATCATTTTGGAAAAATATGTGTCACCAGAAAAACACGAAGGAAACGCTGCAGAGTCACGTGACACGAGTCTCTGTGGGACCAGGTCTTGGCCAGAGTCCGGACTGTCCTGGTCTTTGTCAGACTTGGCTCCAGAGGCGTTTCAAAGGGGAGGGCAAACTGGGCAAGTGTCAAGGGCCTCCACAAGCACAAAGGGGCCCCAAGATGGATGTTTGTCAAAAGAGATAACCACCATTTTTAACTGTATATTGATATGATTAAGTGATTAAAATTATATAAAATGAATCTGTTTCACAAATAATGATTTAAATATGAATGAAATATGTTCAGGAATCACAAAAGCTTCATGACAGTGGTTCTCAAACTTTCACTCTCTAACCTCCACAGCTTGAGCAGGTATTTAATACATAGACAGTTATATAAATATATAGAAGTACAGGCGGTTTTATTCCTAAATAAACTTGGCCAGAAATAAAATTTTAAAAACACTGAGGTCCAAAGACAAACTTTGTAGAAAACAGTTGATCAATTTATAAAGGTTTGTCTTTTTAAATTGATGAAGTAAGATTAAGATTAAGTCTGTAATAAATGTCAGAGATATTAAAATGGTGTTGATTTTTAAACATATTTTAAAAAGATTGTTTTTCATTTTGTAAACGGACCTGTTCAGATCAACACCATAAGATTTTATTGATAAACTCTTTATAGAAATAATAGAGTTGTCTGGACGTCCATGACCTCAGAGCTGTGTAGATGAATGTTTATTATTATTGACTGTTTTCCATAAAATAACCATAAAAGTGACTGTATTTATGGAGCAGGGTTTTTTGTGTTTGTAAAGAAACTGTTCCATTGGCTTTTGGTCACGACCTGTTAACATTGAATCAATGACGGCAGAAAATACACAGTGAATATAAGTGTGTTTTCCAGCTGTGGATACATCTGCTTAAACAGAAATAATACAAAAGAGACAAACATAAAAAAAGGGAAACAAAGTGAAAAGCATAAATATCTTTAGTATTGAGTGTTTTGTTGAAGGACACTGGAGGAAGTTTTAAGTCAAGACTAAACCAGGACAAAATGTTGTTTGGAAAATCAAATACACTTATTTAATCTTTTATCAAAAACTCTTCCTGAATAACATAGACCCACAGTTTGAGAACCACTGCTTTTTGAGATAAAAACATGGTTATGCCTTTTAATTCTATCTATAATCATAATTTTAATGGATTTATGATGAATAAGCCTAATGTTCCCCAGGTTTACTGTGTATCAGGGCCCTGTACCTCCAGCCTGGGGCCCCTACAGTCTCTAGAACCGCCTCTGACCCGGGTCCTGCTCAGTCTCTGGTCCGGGTCCGGGTCAGTCCCTGGTCCTGGCCCCTGGTCCGGGTCAGTCCCTGGTCCTGGCCCCTGGTCCGGGTCAGTCCCTGGTCCCTGGCCCCTGGTCCGGGTCCTACTCGCTGTCGGACCGGTCCTTGGAGGTGGAGTGGTTGTACAGTCCCTGCGCCATCAGGTGCAGCGCCAGGGAGTTGTTGTTGTTGTTCCCGGAGGCCTTCTTGATCTTGGCGCGTTTGTTCTGGAACCAGATCTTGATTTGGGACTCGTTGAGGCCCAGGTCCCGCGCGAGGCTCTGGCGGCGCTGCTCGGTCAGGTACCGGTTGTTCTGGAACTCGGTCTTGAGGCGCTGGAGCTGGTCCGCGCTGAAGGCGGTGCGGGGCCGTTTGTCGTCTTTACTCGGGGCCGGGGGCTTCTTTGGTTTACGGGACCTGGGGCCTGCGTTTGGATAAAAAAAACACACCAAAGAGTTATTGTCTTTGCGTTTTCAATCCAACACGTCACGTGACTTACAAACGTTTCCCAAAGAGTCTCGACAAACTTTAGAATTTAAGGATTTTCAGTCTCAAAATGAGCTGAATCCGTGTGTTTTACTCTTGGACTGAATCTGTAGTTTCATTTTGACTCATTTTTCAGGATCCATTTGTGTCCATTTTTAACTAAACGCACTAAAGTTAAATTTGCATCTTGTTTACAGGACCGGACATGCGCACTAGTCTTAAAATATAAAAGGTAAAATGAGCCTCTAATTGAACTCTTCTGTCATTTTAAAACTGGGCCTGAACATTTCATGGAAGTCACCTGTAAAATGGATGAAAAGTACAAAACGAAATGGAAATGGGAAAAAACCGACAGAGAAATTCAAGATTAGAACAACATAACGTTTGAAAGACGTTTGGCACCATTTAATAAACATCAACTCTGTGGTTGAGAGTGGCACAAGTCCCGCCCACATTAACATTATTAATAAGTTTAGATTTTTCTCACAAAGTCTGAGCAGAAAAGCTGTCTCTACACTTTCCTTCATGCTGTAAAAACCTGATGAAAATGTAAAAAGAAAAGTGAAATTCCGTCTCGTTATTATTTTCTCGAAGACTTTATGTCACTCAAATTGAAAGAAGTAAAAAAAACTCATAAAGACACAACAACAGCCGGAAAAGTTGGAAGAACACTGCGATAAAATGGAGCAGAACAATATAATAATGAGTAAAACTGAGCCCAAAGAACAGAGGAAATAAAAGAGGAGAAAACTGAAACTAAAATGAAAATGAAATGAGAAAAGATGCTCAAGATTCCGCCATTTTGAAAGAAAACATTGTGTGTCAAATCATGTGTGTCAACCACAGAGTAAAGTTAGTGTAAGTCAGTGCTTTTTGAGTTAAGTTTGTCCCTTTTTTGGTCATTTTAGTTGAAGCAGGTTTAAATTAATGTCAGGTTTTTGCAAAAGAAAGAGCAGTCTTTACGGTTTTTACGGGGGGGGGGTTTAAGAAGAAAACCCATTAACGGGACGGGGGGGGGGGGGAGGGGGGACGGGTTTGATTTTATAAACTGATCCTATATTTATAGCTTTGATGAATTTGATGTTTCACTTTTAACAAACAGTAGAGCTTGATTTTGATGTAAGTCTTTGGTAAATTGAGTAAATTGGTCTTATTCAAGTTCAAGCTGATAATCAATAACTGATCAGACTTTAATAAGTGATCAGACATCATGTATTTCGTCCTTTAATCTGTGTAAGTTATGGGTAGAAGTAAGATATCAGTGAGTCGTCGCAGCCCGTTTGACTTTACGCGTCATCAGAAGTTGTCGTGTTGAATTAAATATGAAGCTCTGAGAAGCTCCGGGTGGGGGCTGTGGGGGTGCGGGCCGTGGGGGCTGTGGGGGTGGGAGTCCGGATGGAGAAAGGGAGAAGTTCGACGCCTCCTTCAATCTCTGATCCCATCATCTCTGCTCAAAGAAAACGCGCTCAAAAGCCACAAAAGTTTTTTCCCTTTTCACAAAGAGCGTCACTGTGCGTCAAACCAAACGATACAAGCTAAAAGTCAGGCTAATTTACTCATTCAGCACCGTTTTCTGATAAAGACTAAAGTTTCTTCTCATTAAATCAAAGCCACATGTTAATCTGGATGACTACAAATAAGAATATTCATAGTTTGTTGTTGGTAATAATAATAATTACATGTTTTGAAGAAGTTAAATTTGCGCAAAAGTGATTCGAGCGTCTTTTTTGACTCTGCTCCAAACGGAAGGCCTGGGCCCTTTGTGCTCATTTCAGCAGGACTTCTGGGTCAAAAACTTTACCCAGTCTCACAAAACTAATCAAAAATATGGCCCAAAATGAAATATGTCTGTTTAAGCTGCTAACGTTTGACGTAAACCTCATTTTTAACGCTTTAGCATCGTCTGAACTCAACGAACATCAGAACAATTACGCACCGCGACCTGACGCACAAAGAGGTCTGGAGCCAAAACTGACCAACGGGATGAACTTTAAACATGTGTCCACTTCAAAAACACCTCTAAGACACTTAAAATGTTAAAGTAAATAAATAAAATGTTAAAGTAAATGGGTTTTAGTTTTGTTAAATGTTAAAAATGAATCCGAGTCGAAGCCTTGTCTCTGCGCAGCCCCAGTTTTTTGGGATGGAGCCATTGTCAAAAATATGCAAATGAAATATTAACAAAGAAGAGCAGCGAACAATGGCGTTAAACTTGGTTCGACTTTTTTTAGACTTTACTTTCGATTTCTTCTTGTTTTTACACTTGATCCAACACTTTAACCATTATTTATTAACATCCGAGACTCTTTTAATGAGTTTTTAACCAAATTCTGATCTGATTAAGGCCAGAAAACGAGTCGATTCAAGCCTCTACAAACACTCCTTGAGCTGAAATGATGAGAAAATGCTTTGTCCAAATATAAAATAAAACCTGTTTCGTCTTAAAACAAAGTCCAGATGTTTTTAGGAGTTTTTTTTTTTCAGTGTATTGTTTTTAAAATGAGAATAACGCGTTATTCTTTGCTCTGAGAAAAAGCTGCAGGGATTGTGGCTAAAGCACCCCCACCTCAACTCATTCATAAGATTTAACAAAAGAAAAAGAGGATATCAAACTCGATTCATATTTGTCCCATTTTCCTAAATGCGTCTTGTTTTTACAAAACTAAACCCAGAGTGGTTCAATGCGTATTTATTTATTTATTTATTTGGACAGATTTTGCCCAAAAGGCTTGTTCTTTTATAGCAGCCTATGTGTGTATGAAAATGAACGATATACTTTAGATTTTTTTGCTCAAACAAGTCTCTAAAGCTTTTATTTTAGTCTTTGTTTTGTTTCAAAGAGGATTATAAAAGTGGATACTCAAGATCCTTTTGAATTAGACATATTCCTGAAGTTTTACGCCATTTTTACGTAGATTTAAACTCGAGTCCAGGCTTTAACAGAGCATCTTTACGCACAATAGTGTCCAGTATTTTTTTTTAAAGTGTATTAAAATGGATAACGTAGAAGCCTGCACATATTACTAATGTATTCTGTCAAAATAAGTGTCTTTTTACGCAGATTTAAACCTGGATCCAGGTCAGAACAGTTCTTTTTACGCATCATTATCATCTCCAGTGTTTTATTCACTGACTGATACTGAGACCGTGTATTATTATGGGTTACTTGATGGTCTTTTATGTTAAACTATAATACTAAGGTTTGGACGTAAACATAAGTTCTTTACGCACGAAATCTTCTCGTATTTTATCAACTGAATTATGCTAAATGTGTAAAGAATGGTTCAGTTAGCCTCCTGATGCTAAACCGAAGTAATATACAATAGTTCTAGTCTTTCTTTACGCACAATAGTCTTTAACAGAGCCTCGTTTTATTCATTGTTATCGAGGTATTGATAACTATGAGGACCACGAAGGATAATGTTGATGGTAAAATGTTAAACCAAAGTAAATTATTCATTATAAATATTAAAGAAGCGGGCTTTTGGACGTAAACTTGAAAACAGGCCGCAACAATGTTTATTCTCTGTGTCGTTATTAATCTCTAAAGTTATTCAGTGGATATTTAGAAACTAAATGGTGCATTCGTTCAAGAATTAAAAGAGTAAAGTAATCTAGAAGTGGGTCGTTTTAAACTTGAATCCAGGCTTTGAGGGGTTCTTTACGCACAATGCTCCCTCGTCTCGTTATTGTACCCAACTCTAAATGGATACAATGGAGACTATGGATTAATTTAATTAAAATGAACTAAAGTATGAATAAAAGTGTCCTGATTTAACCGTTTTGGAAGTGCTTTTGAAGATTTTACGCACGATCTGATGATTTATTTGAGTCTATAGTAGGTCAGTAGCAGAAGTATTTGTTTTAATAGTGGTTCAGTGTGGTTCGTTTTTGGCTGAGGTTCGGACCAAGTTCAGACCAGGTTCAGAGGTTTTTCTCACGCACCTGCAGACGGCCGGTCCGAGTAGCGCGTGCAGTAGACCCAGGCGGGCCACAGCATGGGTTTGGCCGCGGGGCCTGCGCTCGCCTCGGCCTCGCTCCGCTCTTTCTCAGAGTCTTTAGACGCTTCAGTCTCTGCGCCTCGGTCCTTCTTCTGCGTCACCGCGTCCTGCTTCTGTCTAAGGTTCACTGAAGAGTCCAAACCCGGGTCCCGCTCAGAGCAGGGCCGTTTCTCAGTCCGTCTCCGGCCGAAGTCCGCGCGGAGGATGTTGTCGATGTAGAAGTTGGTGACGCGGTGGCTGCACTGCTGCGGGCCGTGCGCCGGGACCAGGGCTCGGTTGGACTCAGGGCTAGAGTCCGGTGCGCTCTGAGCATTTTCCTCCATCATTGGACAAGTCCTGGTCCAGTCTGGGACAGTCCCGACTCCGGTCTCCGAAGTGGACCCTCCAAAAATGAATTTTAAAAAAACACACTCGATTGTTTATTAGAAAAAAACCTTTTCGTTGTTGTATTTCTAAAGAAAAGCCATGTTACGCGCCAGGTTCACATCAAATCCTCTTCATTGCGCGTTCACGAGGCCTATATCTACTTTATCAAAAAGAAAAACTCAAAAAGATGATATTTAAACCCCTCTGAAGTGTTATAATCCCACAGAGTCCGGTCTATTATTGGGTCTTGAAGCAGCAGCCACTGGAGCGTCTCATAAAGACGCCGCTCAAATACTTTCACTAAGGCTTTTGTTTCTCATTTCTGATTGGCTGGAGCGGCTGCGGTGACGTAGCACTCTAATTTTTTTTAAGACACGTGCCGAGATCCAATGGGAATTAAGGGTTAGAGTCACGTGAGGGGCACAGATTTCTCTGGAGGTGAATGAAACTCTGTTTTATTCATGGCGCGTCTCTGCTTTTACGCGTGACCCGGATGTAGATGTCAGCGCTCAAAGTCAAACTCATTACTGACAAAATGTGGTAAAAATGCAACAAAAAAAATATATGAACAAGAGTTTATAAAATTAAATTAAAAAGAAAAGTTGGGTCAGGATTTGAGAAATAAAGAAAGCACAGTCTTTTCAAAAACAGATGGAAAATACGAATTTAAAGATTTTTATGATTAAAGTTTGAAGTGTCGCCTGTAAACACGTGACCAGAGGCGTCTCTAAAGACTCTTAGGGCCCAGGGCAGAGGTTACAGGTGCCCTCCACACACTGACTCAGAGGCACATGAGCATTACATTTAATGCTAGATTTTTTTCGATCAGAAACATTTAGTTTCGGTTTTTGGCAGAAAACAAATGTTGGAAGTGAAGCCTTGGACAAAAAAGGCCAAAGTCAGCTCCGTCTGAGACTGAGGTTTTCTCTGGAGTGAAGCTGGCAGCACAGACCGGGCTTTTAATAGTCCACAGTTGAGAGAATATTTATGTTTGTACTTTATTTTTATCATATTGGAGTATTTAGTGAGATGCTGCAGTGAAGCCTCATTATATTATTTTACTTTTTCATTTGCATAAACAATATTAGGGTCAAAAAAGAAATGGAACAGAACCATTCAACTGTAACATATGCATTTGTAGCATGTGCATATTTACAGAGAGAGAAAGTGGATATTATATATATTATATATATATTATAAAAGTTTATATCTGTTGCTTAAAGACATTTAAATGAAATGGAATAAATGCATCAATTTGGAACAAACCTAATGCTTTTTAGTTTTCAGTATTTATGGCCAATATTGTGACTAGAATAAAGTTAAAACACAATAAATATAACACAATATTTGAGGCCGTATAGAATCAAATTATGTAAAAATCTTGTCATGATCAGTTTTGGTTCTTGTGTCCACCACATTCCATCGCCCCTGATTAAATGAGAGGACAGGAATTCTTAGTGAAGAAGTACAATATTAAAGTTAAAATGTGAAGTGTGAAAACCCACCAGGAGTTTTCAGAAGTCTCTGATCCAGTAGTTTTATGTCTCTTCTTCTGGGACTGGACTTTTCTTTCTGTAGAAGGGTTTTTAATTTATGAACAGACACAAAACTGCTTCTGAAAACCCTCTGAACGACATAGTAATGGGATGTGCGTGGATCAGACGCAAAGTGGAGTGGTTTGTCTTTACGCAAACGCCTTTTACGCACCGTTTCTATTCAATTTTTCTCTCTGACTCACAGGAATCCAGTGAAAATTAAACGGCCTTTTAATTAACATGTATTAAAAATGGCTCTGCATTACTCTATAAACTCTCTACTCTCCTTTACGCCTCACATTTTCATCGCAGCATCAACAGACATGTCTCCTCTTCACGTTTCCATTGTTCTCGTGACGCACCGGTCCGGTTCCTGCGCGGATCGCGGGCTGTGGGTGACTCTGGGGCAGTGGCAGATGTGAGATGAGCAGCGGACAAAGCAGAGGTCAACAGGACACCGGCCTCTCGACACTGACCACAAAGGACCCGAGGAACCTGGAGCCCAGAGGTTAGGACACTTCCGGGTCGAAGGTGGGACACTTGTTCAAACAGAAAACACAGTCAGCAATGACACTACCTTCTCCCAGTTCACGTGGAGTCATCAAATAACATCATTATTACCTGTTGGCGGAAGCTACAGCTTTGTTTTGCCTTTAAGTCCAACAAAATCTGTTAAAATCTGAATATACTGATCCATTTATCTTGTTTAATGTAGGTTCAATATAGATTTATGATCAGATTTGCGTTATTTGCTTCAGTAAAGATTGTTCAAATGTGTGCACAAGCTTCAGTTTCAGTTTTATCTCTTGCCTAAAGCCCTTAAGTCAGGTTTAAAGAGTAGACTTCTCACTAAAACTGTAAAGCCCCGTTTCCAAAAGAGCTGTGAGAGAAAAATAATGAACTTACACTGAAATGTGTCCCATTTTATGCCGTGAATCAGAGATGAAAGACAGGACTAGAGCTCTAGCTCCCTCTAGTGGGAAAAACTAACACATCCAGACATTAAACTGGCCTCTGCGCAGTGTTCATGTTTATTCATTACACCATTATATAAAAAAGACTAAATCTCTCTAAAGGCACATCTACACTGAGACACACTTTTAACTTTTAATGTGAGATTATAATATTTTTTCTTTTCGTTGTGAAAATGGTTTAAACCCAAATAGTTTGTTGTAAAATTAATAATTTGTGTAAAAACAGTCTTTCTGATCCATCTAGTGTTTATTCTGAGGGATTGTAATAGATGAGAACCTCTATTCAGGAACAGAAAACCTTGGACAATCACATGCTCCAAAAAGGAGCGCTCCCATTGGTCGACACTTGTCACATGACGTTCCAGGAAGTTTAATAGCTGCAGATAAAGTGTATTTTCAGCTGAATATGTCTTTTAACAGAGAAACTAAACTCTAAACTTCAGTTTGGTCAAATGGATTAGTATTTTGGAGGAAAAACTGGTTTGGTTTTATTTTTTAATAAAAGAGAAGCAGGAGAGGTCTCTAGGCTGATTTTGGAGGAGAGTGGAGTCTGAGACAGGGACAAGAAAAGAAAATCAGAGACTGGAGCATTAAGTACATTTATGTAAAATCATAATAATGTAAGTAAATAGAAGTGTATTGTAACTGAACTGGTGTCAACAAACCATTTAAAATCCATCTAGTGTTGGTGAAATCAGTTCAGTTTATAAATATCCTAAACCTTCAGCTGGTATTTGTGCTCAGAAACAAACATGAGTGCACTTCTCTTCCAGCAGTGCTCAGTTTGTCCTCTCTAGGCACCTGTAGAAGGAAGAACAGGGAGTAATAGAAGCCTTAAATGTCTATATTCCAAGATAAAACAAATGCAAAGTGTTATTTTAATGTAATACATGAACTGCAGCTTTAACAGGACTTTTTAAATAAAGGTAAAATGAAATATAAGAAACTAACTTTATGGATATATTTTCTCATGTTAAAAAGATTGTATGTAAATATTGAATGAATGCCTCTTTCCTGAAGGGCATTTCATAAACACACTCTATTCCCACGTCGTTTATCTCCTCTTTTCTCTCCGAAACTGTCCGAAAGAGCAGATGGAGAGAGTCAAACTGTTTATCTCAGCAGTATTTCAGAGCTGAGCGCCGCGTGACGGAGGAAGCAGATGGTCGCACAGTTTGGGACGGGCCTGTTCCGAGAAAGAGGACGAGGATTCGGACGAGACGCAGCACCGCGGCTCCACGGCTCCGGGTCGGAATATCAGGGATTTGAAAGGTTACAAATAGACAAACAAGGAGCAATGTTGGCTGAAAGAAAGACTCTGGGAAAAGTGAAGCGCTGAGGCCATCTGCCGAGTGTCAGATGAAGGGCTCGCTCCATCACGGGCCAAAAGTCTCCAGACGCCAGAGAGATTCCTTCAGTGGGGTCAGAGTTGTCTCCACATGTGTCCTGCAAGCACAAAAGAAAACTGAGACGAGACGAGGGCAGTGGCATCTTTGTTGTGAAGCTGGAGCAGGTCTGGTTTATGGTTGGTTTCTTTTATAAATGAATAAAATAGATGATATTTTGATACAGTTACAGTATTTGTACCAGTCTTTACACCACATTTTAATTGAGTTCTGAGGCTTGTCTTGTATTCTAACTCTAACCATAATCCAGACTCAAAGCAGTTTTGGGATTTTAAACCAAGACTGACCAAGATGATGATGATGTAATTGCACAAAGCAAGACTAGCCTGTACAGATGCAGCATGATTCTTTATTTATGCAGATTATGTGCTTTTTGCTTTGAATTCACAGCAGCACTTTTTCATGTTATTATTTTTGTCTTATTGTGTAAAGATGTCAAACTAGATTCTGATTGTTTTTCTCGCAGAAAACCAAGAAACAGTGTAAAAAGGGACAGTGGCTTGTCTGTTTTTTGTTTTTTTTGGAGCAAGAATGGGTCTCAAGGTTGACTGAGAAGGTTTATTGGTGAGAGAAATTCCCAACAATATCAACTATGAAGGGAGCAAAAAATGAGCTACAGTATAATTATTCTCTGAAAACTGCTTCAAAATAAATAACGTTTGTCTCAAGAATAGCTCTATTTTCATCAACGGTGTTTAGAAAAACCTCCACTCCCACATTTCCTGTTTTCTGTCTCTATTTTAATTAAAAACTAAAAATAAATGAACAGATTTAGCTTCATTTGATTTTTTACATTTGTACAGAAGCAGTAATCGCTCTGTGGATAATCCCGGAGTCACCTTGAAGGCACCAGTGGAAGGAAGAAGTCAAACAGGAACAGAAGCAGCCGGCGGAGTCTTAATGTGGTTCTGAAACAGGACCGGGCTGTAAGGAATACTCCAGCGGGACGTCCAGGCCCACGAGAGGAGCCACCACACTGAGCCACGTCAGCACGTAGTTCACTGACCTGGACAAAAACACAAGGGTTACTATTTATTTTAGCGTTTACAAGGATTTTCATAATAAAATAAATTAATAAACTCTAAGCATTATTTACAAAGAACTGACTAAATTCTACTTCCCATAAAATAGGGTCTAATGGAGAAAATTCTAAGTGTTTTAGCATTTCTTCTTTATTTTTGGGTAATATTATGTGTTGTTTTTATTTTGGAAACTATAGTGTAAGTATTACCCTCAGATGGGGTATTTGTATGGCCTTGGAACAGCTCTTTCTACCAAAGGGTATTTTAAACAGTTTTTTGTAACTCTTAAAGTCAAAATAAATGCATAAATTTCAAAACTTGACACACAATGAGCAAAAGGTCAACTCAGAGGCACATTCTCAGTAAAACATTACACATCGCGTTTGGAAAATTCTACACACAATTTTCAGTCAAAACTGTGTTTGTAGATTTTCATTCACTGTCAACGAAACTTTATTTTCAGTTTCAATCCCCTGAACAAACCTGTGAAGACACATCGGATCAATCTGGACTGAACAGGACTGAGACAGTTTGGGAGTTTGTGTAAAGAGCAACACTGGCTCCAGGTTTAAGAAAATGCACAAAAAACAGGATTAACTTAATACAATAACCTTCTCAGATAAAAATTAGAACTCTTAATATTATCAAGACCGGGAAAAGAATGTCATTAGTCGACACTGAGAAGAATAAATTCAAGCCAAAGCCAGTCTCATTTCATATTTCCTCATCAAGCCTAATGTCTGAATAAACTGAATATTTTTTTACCTGTTTGACTCTTGAGCAGCTTCTAGAACAGGTTTCATGAAGTCCTCAGTTTTACAGGGATGCAGCATGAAGAAGGCCTGTCCCAGAAGAGGATGTTCCTGACGGAGACACAGCTTTAAGACTTAATATGAATCTGTAACTTCAGCAGCTTCAGGTGTGTGGCCGATACCTGCTGCGTGACGGTGTTCAGAAGAACGTCCTGGGACTGGAGCCGGAGTCTGGGACGAGTGCAGCTCCACACTTCTTCTAACGACAGACTCTTACCCTCTGACAGAAGAGTATGGAAAAGTGCAGTCATTGAGAATATTAAACAGGATCTTGAAGTTCTTTTTTCCTGTAAAGTCTGTTGAAGTTAAGATGAGTAGCTTTGAGTCTCGTATTTCCTAAAAGGTATTTGTTTATCTTGAAAAACACACATTTAATGCTCCATAGAATCAAGTGAAAGGAGACGTTACTTTCTCTTTCTTTTTCTACAGATGTGTAAAAACTGGATAGAAAATGAATGGATAAACTGAGCACTGTTGGAGGAGAAGCGGACATTTCTCGGACCATATTAAACAAAAAGAAAATTAAAGAAAAATTAAACCATATTTTTATTTTACATTAGAGCCTAGATATTCCTGATATAGATTTAAAACTTTATTAATCCACAGAGAAATTATTTTATCACAGTGGCTCAGTTACAAACAAACACACACAATAAAATAAAGAAGTAAAATAAATATATAATACAATAATATACAATAAGAGTGAATATGAGACTGACATATTACAGATGTAATATGGAATGTCAATTATAAATAAATATGAATAAAAAATAAATACAAATATGATAGAAATGTTTTCTTTGAATTGTGATACACACATACTGTAAATATAACTTCATTGTTAGGAATATTTAAATGGGACGATTCTGTGGCAAAGCAGCAAATAGAACAGAAGCCCTACAGTTTTAATCTGTTTCTGTGATATTTAGTTTATATTATAATAGGACAGTCTTTTATCACTAGAAAAATGACACCAGTGTGATCATGGACTAAACTAAACTCAACTAAATCCTATATTTAATCTATATTAGTCAGAGAAGGTCAGTGAAATGTAAAAGAACAGAGCTGAATTAGTGGATTAGTGTCTGTTTTTGACTCCTGAGCCCTGACTCACCGAGAGTGAAGGCCCTGAAGTAGAGCACGGGCGTCCTGTAGCTGCACGAGTACAACACATGATACTCAAACTGGAAAACACGGCTGCTGCCTTCAGTCACCGCTGGATTCATGAGAACTTCTGCGTCTTCTTGACAATCGAATTCACCGTCTGTGTGTTCAGGGTCTTCTAAAGCAGTCCCACTACAATTACACTACAGAGACGAGACAACAGGCTAAAAAAACTCTTAGATACTGAACAGAAATAAAATATTAACATAAATATTAATGTAAAATGTGTTTATTGTAATTGTGTGGGTCTATAATGTTTTCAGTTTGATTTATAGAAACAGTAGTGAACAACAGAGCTTTGTGAAGACTGTTGAGCTCTGACTTTACCTGCTCCTCCACAGCTCCAGACAGGTCCACTTCATGTTCTTTCTGATTCTGTTTTGAGTCAATCACAACTGAGCGAAGTGCAGTTTTCCTCAGAAAGCCTTCCCTTGTTCCCTGCAGCAAAAAGAGACAGTTACATTTATTCATTAAGAAGTTAACACCTGACACATGTTTAAAGTCAAAGTAGCTTTATGTCACAGTGTACTTCAGTGTTTATATGTTTCATCTGCACAAAAGCAAAAAGCAGCATTTAAATTGTACCAGTGGGTGATGCATTATTTGTGTTTGTGGCCTGTGGGTGGAATTAATAACCTTTACAGCTGCCATTAAATCAACAAGTGAATCAGTACTTTCTGCTTTTGTCCCAAAGAACAGCATGTCACAGTATTAGTGTTTTTTATTCATACGTGACACTTTAAAACTGTGGAATACCTTAGAATCTAAAATTGTCCCGTGTGTATTTAGCAGGTAACCCTCCTTTTCACTCTGGGCTCAGACTTTCACTCTTCTTTTAGTGGTTTTACAGTTTAAACTATTTTTTTTACCTGCACTTGTTCCCAGCTCCATCCGTCTCTCAGCTGCTCAGATCGCTGCAACAAAATCTGACAACACTCATAAAAACTGTCCTCGTCCAGCTGCCAGGACCCCATCTCTGTCTCTGCATAATAAAAAAAACAAAACACATCAGAAAAATAATGCTCATGTACAAATACCAGTGTAGCTTGTTCATTGCAACAGAGAAGATGGTCATATTCTTCGTGTAGTAACTCCATAGTAACCTCTTTGGTTTAGGAATTTCTTTTATAAATAATGAATCACGATTTGCATAGTTCCTTGTCAGTTTATAGCTTTAAAAACTATGGTTTGGGTATTTTGTCTGCACATACTTGTGGTTTAAAGGTAAAGAGCTACTTGGTAATTTAATTAAAAGTGCATTCATGGGACTTAAATCCTCCTTTCTATTATTAAAGTAAATATAAATAATTGTCATAAAGAAGTTACAGATTTTAGATGATTTTTTTTCTCTAAAATGCCTTCTCCTATAACACAGTGTCACATACTTCTTTGTTTCGGTGACATATTTTACATTAAAACATCAAACCCAGCCGTATTTCTGTTTTAATTACCAACCTGTGCCAAAATAAAACATCATCCGAACGTGGTACTTACTATTAAAGATCGATAAATTAAATAAAACATGAAGAGGACCGGGTTAAATCCAGCCTGAAGCTCTCAGATGTCTCTCACACGGCGGCCATGTTGGACTCGACAGCGCTGTGTTTACTTCCGGGTTTTCTTCTTCGTCGGTTTTGTGAATGACATGATACTTTAACGCCTTCCCATGGCCGGAGTGTGGATTCTACCAGGGATTTTAGAGCGTTATATTGACCCTTTGATTTATTTGTTTATACAGGAAAGTAATATATTTAAATAAATACAATTATAACAAATGAAGCATTATCTAAAACCCCAGATACACATTTATCCAGCCTTTCCAATGCATTACTGCATTTTCATAGCTTGTAGCTGTGCTGAGACATCATAGCTGTGTCTTAATCCCATTTTCACATTCTTATTTCATGTACAAATGCATATCTATGTTCAATATATATCACTATCCATATCATGCACTGCTGTAATGTTTTGGGTCTACTTCAGACTGTGTTTCATTGTCTCTATCACAACACAAAAGCTAATAAAATGGTATCTTCCAATGCAGTCACAAGTTAATGTTACTATAGAATTACATGATGTACTCAAATCTTTCTTATCAAACTAAATAACCAATAACATTACATTACAAAGACGCTGTTGGGTTAGTAATGTTCACATTTTAAGCAGGATTATTTCAACTTGTTTGACTGTTTACCTTAAGATTAAAGGATATTAAATAAAGGATATGTAGTTTGTTCGACTGATGCACCTTTAATGAGAATCAGAGAAAGAGGTGGCAAAAGAAGCCATTTATTGAAATAATGCAAAAGAATCTAAACACATTTGATTCAAGCAAAATGTAACAGTTTCCACATTGAAAAAACACAGCCAACACCAAGTCTCTGAAATGATCCAGTCAAACATGATCCACCATAGACTTATCATCATCACCGTTATTAATATCGCTCAATAATATCTCGTCTATGGCTCGGACAGTTCTGTACCGACAGCAAAGAGCGAAGAGTCCATTTTGTTCTGCGACACATAAACTTCAGGACGGACAAAAAAACGTAAAATCCAACACTCTTTAAATCAAATATATACATCGTCTTGTACAATTTACACATGAAAGTCAGTAACACGCAGGAACTCTATCCGTCGGAGCGATGGAGAAACTGAAGAGTGATGATATCTGCTTATTTATGGCCATAATGAGAAGCAGCTGGGTTTCTGTGGCAGCGGGAAGACCTACGGAAACGACAGGAACAGGCTACGACGGCCCTGAGCTCAGAGCGAGGACATGGATGAAAAAATAAAACTACCCTAAGTCTTTTTATCGTCAGATGAAGCATAAAGAACTCGACACACAACGTTGCTGATGCTGTGCAAATGTAGCCTTGTCTTACTTTGATTTAAGCTAACGTTAATAACATCCGTCCACATTTGTAGCTTCATTCAAATACCCACTTTTCTTGGTTTATATTTAGAGGTATGAGGCGGTTTATTAATGTGGCACTGCATTCACTTCAGGAAATGGCTTGGAAGCTATAGCCTCGTTTCCACTGAGCCGGGTCACTTCTGGAGTCTTTGTATTATCAAAAGTGTTCCTAAAAAGCAAACTGTATCACTTTAGGAAAACAAGTGTGTGGTTTGCTTCTGAAAAGGCGGAGCTAAACACTGCAGTCAGCTGATTGGATGATAAATTCCTTCTTGTTTTTGTGATAAACATTGTATTCAAACAGAAAACATGATAAATGTTGTACTTTTTCCCGACACAAAGCTAGTGTTTGTAGTTTTAAACGTGGTCAGTGTCGTTCGGCTCTTTCTTCATGAATTTAAACATTGTATTTATCGTCTACACTGCATTAAACACAAGCAGAACCTGTACAAACTCAAATATTGAGTCTAAATGAGAGGAAACTGCTGCAGCTATGAATTTAATGTTGAGAAAGATGGGAATAAACAGAAACAGTTGAATGTTTCCTGCAGCCTCTCACTGCTACAACAGGATTTACTCTGCCTCAAATACGTTTATATCTCAAACAGAGACAGGACTTCGAAGCCTCTTCAGGAGAAACTGAACCAAACCGACCCGTACTGACCTGATCTGTCCCGCAGCAACAGTGGAAACAAGGCTTATGTAGAGAATATATGAACAGTGATGGGTTACGGACAAACTAAAGAGTTTTCATTTAAAACATTGATCTTTGTCTATTCAAGCAGTAAATTAAACAAATGATTATAATAAAGACTTCATGGTTTTCTTAATTAGTGTCTGTCCACAGTTTTCAAACTAAAACATTGTCTGCAGCGTTTTCAAAAGTTCCTTAAAAGCAGAAACTAGGCTCATCCTGACACCACTTTTTTTAAAGTGTTATTGGCCGATAACAAAAAGTAAATACTTTGATAATTACAAACCATAAACAGAATTTAGTGCCTTGTTGATTTTTGGCTCAAGTGACTTCTTTTCTTAGAGCCACTTGTCACATCAATAAAGAATGATTTATTTTTAAATAAAGACAATAGACTCCAGCTCCAATAGCACCTTTGTTCAGAATTAATTAATGAATTGTGAAGTTTTGAAGAACAAAACAGCAGTAATTACAAACCATCTCTATATTAACCAGTGACTTATTTTGAAAGAGCCTCTAGTCAGTTTAACAGATACATCTGGGCTTGGCCTGGTCTCGGATAAAACTGAGTAAAACCAAAGATCTGACTCCTCTAATCCAGCATACTGATTCAGGTATTTAAAAAAACAAACTAAAACATAGCTGCAGTTGTTCATTTAAAATGAAATCACATTAATTTGATCATAATCTTGGATTGTCTAAACAGATGAACACAATGACGTTCTTTGCTTTAACGTGTTGGGAGCACTTTACAATAAAAGGCAGTTTATAAATGTCTTATTTATGTGTAATTAATTGGTAGTAGGTCATTTTTATGTAATTAATAAGCTCTTATAACTCATTAGAAAAAGAGAAATACTGAGTAGTGCTTGCCAAAAAGTGAACTCACATCAGAATTATGAAGAAATAAGTGTGGGCTCATTATTTGGCAACAATTTCTCTTTTTAACGCGTCGAAAGAGCTCCATAATGGTTAACGTCAATCACCTATAACTCATTTAAAATATTTATAAATCTGGAGCCTTTATTGTGAAGTGCGTGCCGTGGTGTTTTACATAATTCATACGTTGTACAGTCACATTATGAAGGCATCGGGAAAGGGATGCTAAATGTTTTTGGAGGAGCTTTTACAGAAATATTTTCCTTTTAAATTGATGACAGGCATTTTTCAAAATCTCAATAAGAGTCACGTATTCTGACAGCGAAGAAGTGGGTAAACACACATTTTGGTTTCAGTGATTATCTTTTAACCTCATCACATTTATTCTTCATCCTTTTTCCGTTTGGGTTTATATTTAAAGAGACAGCGACAGAAACTACAAAGATGACAGATCAATAAACAGAAACCAATCCTTATTATTAATATTTCACATTTTTGGCTTCTAAAGTGAACTTCCCATTTCTAAAGACACTGCTGAGCTACGTCCAAACTGACGCATTTTAATTGTAATAAAGCAAAACAAACAGCACTTTCTAATTAGGTTCAATTTAATGTTCTTCTTTGGAATTAACTGGTCGTCAAGGATACCACAGTTTTTCTCCGTTAACCAATCAGCAATCAACAAGTAGAGGGCACAGGTCCCTCCACAGAATAGGGCCATATTCTCAGATGTCAATCATTTTCAAGTAAAGACAAATTTGGAAGAAAAAAACACGTCTTTTGAAACTGTAGAATCATTTTTAATAAATTTAGTATAAATACGACTCTGTTAGGCTCCAGTGTATTGGTCTATTTCTGCTCCTTCTGTTTGAGACAGATCTATTTTCTACAGATTCATGTCAAAGAACCATTAAATCACAAATATCAAACTCAAGGCCCAGGGGCCAAATGCGGCCCTTGGAAATGTTTTATGTGGCCCTCTAATGTATTTAGTCTGTGATATTTTAACTGGATTTGAACAGGTTTTAGATTCATTTTATTTGTTTATGAAATGTTGAAGCAGCTTTTGGGACTAAGATAATAATAATAATTTGCTCAAATCCAAATAAAACCTGCTTAAATCCACTTAAAACCTGTTCATATCCAAATAAAACCTGTTCAAAACCATCCAAAACTGGTTCAAATACATATAAAACCTACTTAAATCCATCTAAAACCAGTTTATATCCAAACAAAACCAGTTTCCTTAAATGGAGGAAGTTAATGTTAAAGATAACATTTGTAAGACTCAAACTGATGAAACCTTCTTTTCAAAATGTAATAAAGTTGATTCTTATTAACTATCGCGGCCCCTCACCACTTTGAGTTTGACACCTCTGCATCAAATGATCCAATAAAACCATTAAATTATTTTGAGAATTTATATTTTTGGCCTTAAACTTTTGTAGTGCCCCTTTAAGATATTTACAACTAAAACACATGAGTCTGGATGTAGCTTTGGAACAAGTATAATTCTTATATAAACTAATATAAAACACCAGCTGAAGACAATCATTGTGTAATGTTAATCTGATTCTTAAAACAGCTACAGGTTTGTGTTTAGTGTCAATGTCCTCCTTTCATTCAACAGTCCAATGCCTTCAGTAGAAAGTAACAGTGCTCGCAGCTCGGTACCATCTGCTTTATGCTTTTTAAAGACACGTTTCCAGTCTGTCAGTACAATACAGGTCGGATTTAATGCATTTAGAGGCGTTTCTATTGTTAAAACAGAAATAAAGTGACCCAGATAAGCATTTAGTACAGTTACTCAACTCTGTAGTCTGTTGTTTGGACGATACAGACTCTATTTGAGTAAAAATGACCCGTACGACTCGGTGGAAACGTGTCTCAAGTCATTATTTCATGTACTATACTGTAACAGTCAGCTATAAGAAGCGTTTAGATCGATATCGAACACCAAAAGCGATTCCCACATGAAGCGTAACATTCACTGGACGCTGCTTATGTTTCTGAACAGCTTTAAAGAGCAGACTGCAGTGATTCCATTTGTCTAAAATAAATACAACTATGACAAAAAAACCAAAGCAAATACGCGTTATTTCTGGAGTACAGCATTTTCAAAGACAGCAGATCAGCTCCACAGTTCAACTCTGACGCTCGGAGCTGGAAAAAAGTCACAGCCAGCATCGACGACGGATCCTTTTTGACAGATAGAGTTCAGAGTCTGGTCTGAATGTGTCGGGCATCATTCTGTCTTTAATAAAGGCCTTTTACACAGTGGACATTTGACTTGTCACAGCAACAACATATACTGAACAATCCATCATAAATTAAAGAAATGTAATACTTTTAGGGGCACGTGATAAAAACTGATATAGAACTAAGCAGATGGACCGTCACGAACAGTCTGAGTCAGCTACATGTCAATATATGGCAATTATCATGATCAAAATGTATATAATTTTGGAAATGTGGTAATTAAAACACAATATTTTTGGCAATAAGAGACGTTCAGATGTTACTCAGCAGTCTACACACCTCTCCTGCTTCTCTTTTATTAAAAAAATAAAACCAGACCAGTTTTTCCTCCAAAATACTAATCCATTTGACCAAACTGAAGTTTAGAGTTTAGCGTTAGCTTAGCTGTGACTTCAGCGTCAGGACGACAATTATCTCCTCCTCGTTAAACATTACGTGATTGAATTGACAGTATTTATCTGTGTTTTACGTTGTCTCCCTTTTCTCTGTTGATGCTTTTCTTTTTTCAGCTGTTTCTCTGTTAAAAGACATATTCAGCTGAAAATACACTTTATCTGCAGCTATTAAACTTCCTGGAACGTCATGTGACAAGTGTCGACCAATGGGAGCGCTCCTTTTTCCAGCATATGACTGGCCTTCTCATCTATTACAATCCCTTAGAATAAACAGTAGATGGATCATAAAGACTGTTACTGATTAAATGATTGATATAGTTTAATAAAAGTAAGATGTATCACGTGGTTTGCTTTAACAAGACTAAACGTCCACTGTTATAAAGACCATGGATGTATTATAAGAACTAGGAAGAGTTCTGTACCCACTACTTTGTCTCCACTAGTGGCCACTTGTGGTACTGCAGCAAATAAATCCACAACAGAATCTGGAAAAATGTCGACACACAAAACTTAAAACAAATGCATTTTCACGTTTTCTGTCGACAAATTTAAAACAAACTTTTTGATCTCAGTGTCAAGTCAGAAAAGAGACCACATAGAAGGAGATGAACCAGAAGCACATAAGCCTTATTGAGCTAAAGAAATAAACACCTAGAAAGATTTGTGACATATGCAATAAGCAACTCGAGCATTCAATTTAACGGCGGCCATGTTTCCATCCTGTTCTATAATACATCCATCTTTATGGATTGAAGAGACATACTCTGTAACAATCATAGTGCATTTCACTCTTGTTCTTGTTGATAGTCTGTTGAGTCGTATTAAGAAACAGAAAGAGAGTTTTTGTTTCATATTTTCTTTATGTTCTTTGACTATTTTTTCTCCATGTGTCTTGATGCTCGTAGGTTTTTGTTTGATCAGTTTCTTAAGGATCCTTCTGTTTTTTTTTCTCAAACCTGTGTCTTTCCAAAAGCCCGTTTGCATAATGCTCGTCCTAAACGTGAGAAACCTTTTGCGTCTCCTTTGCCTGTTTGATGCTGTACAGCCATTTAATAACCCGCGCGTTTCGTTCCACGGCCGAAATACCGTAAGGAACCCGCTCTCCCGCCTCTTCCTCCTCTTCGTCGTCGGCGTCCGAGAGCCCGTCGTTCGAAGACCGGCGCGATCTGTCGCAATCGGACGAGATCATGGACGCCGATTTGAAATTGAGGCTCACGATGTCGGAATTGGCTCGCGCAAAGCTCTCCGGACCGACCGCTTCGAGTTCTTCGGGATCGAGGCCGCAGTAGTTGAAGAAGCGCTCGACGTCGGCTCCGGCTCGGGCGTAACGGTCCGATAAATCCGACTTGGATCTGTGAAGGGACGAGCGGCGAGCCACGGAGGAACTCGTCTCCGCGTTGGGATCGGAATTCGACGAGTCGCCCAGATCGCAGGGCAACGACTGAGGAGCGGTGTTGTCGTAAGGTAAAGGCGACGGGACGGGACGAGGAGGAGGTAAGGACAGCGACAGGGCGGGAGGAGGGAGCGAGGCGGGGTTGGGTTTGGGCGGGATAGGGGGCGCCGAGGAGCTGCTGGAGCGCGCCGTGCGGAGGGGCTTCCCGTTGCAGAGTCTGAGCAGATCCGACGAGGAGTGGGACGTGAGCAGAGGCGGCAGGGGGGAGTAGGAGCGCTCCGGGACGCCCGAATCCGCCCGCCGCTCGTCGAAAACCCGGCGGCTCAGGTTGAGGTTGCCTCCCAGTTGGGGGCTGCAGCGCCCACTGTTGATCGGGAGGACTTTGAGGGAATGAGAGAAAGATCTGAGCGAATGTGAGGTGC
The DNA here is from genome assembly GCA_036850595.1 of Rhyacichthys aspro. Taxonomy (NCBI): domain Eukaryota; kingdom Metazoa; phylum Chordata; class Actinopteri; order Gobiiformes; family Rhyacichthyidae; genus Rhyacichthys; species Rhyacichthys aspro. Next base: position 1,839,842 of record CM072164.1, on the reverse strand, counting down.
TCGGGCTCGGGGCGGAGTCTGAAGGCTGCTCGTTCAGCGTCATCGTCGATCTGTAGGTTAACGGCATCCTGGAAGAAATCACGGAGAAAAGGAGGTCGCATCAACGTAAAGATTTATCCAAACACTACCCTCTCTCTGTGTCCCATGTTTAAGGCTGGATTTAAGCACAGCTTTTAAGCAGTATGTGTGTTTATGTCTATTTAGCGATGTGTGCTAATCTCAGTTTAACAGTCTTTAACAGTGTATTGTTGATGCTTATATTCTCTACCCACTCACTGACAGCACACATTTGCCAAAATCCTGTTGTTTATGCTGAATTTCTGAGTTTTGGTGGCTTTTTTATTCATTATAAATGTATTGAGCTGCTTATGTTGTTTAAGATCAGTTTTGACCTGGTAAATACCTCCTGCCACGTTAAATGTAAAAAAGTATCTCAATATATGTAGAAGAAACATTTATATGCTGTATATTGCCAATTTTCTGCAATATCTCTGCATTTTCAGTAGAATATCGGTGTGTTTTGAGTTGTTTCTGTAGAATATTTACCCAGATGGGGTCCAGCTCCGGGCCATTCCCCCCGAAGACCTCAGCACTGCACTTTTAGCTCCGCTTCCAAACCCCTCGGCTCCCGACGACGAAGACGAGTTGAGTAGGTTTTTGAGGATCTCCAGGTTCAGATTCTCCCGTTTACTGCCGCTCTTCGGGCAAGTGTCTGACTTGGCGTTGTTATTGGACGCTTTGAAAGGTATCGCGGCTGCATTTCCTCCTGCGCTGATCCCAGAGCCCCTCTTGGACAGGAGACCCACCGAGGGCTTGGCCAGCACCGGGGGTTTGATCGGCTCTTGCTTCGCGTTGATGACTTCCTGGCTCTTGACATACTTCGCTTTGTCAGCTTCTAGTCGCTCGACCGCACTGAGGCGCTTCGGGTTCGGTTCGACCTGAAACAACAGAACAACATCAGAGTCGATACAGGAACAGTTTCCTTTCTTAAAACAGCTCTAGGTAACAACGAGACCTCTAGATCAGTAAATAAGAAGCATTTCAGGGGTCAAATCCAACTAAAACCTGTTCAAATCCAACTAAAACCTGTTCAAATTAAACTAAAACCAGCTCAAATCCAACTAAAAACTGTTCAAATCCAACTAAAAACTGCTCAAACACAACTGAAATCTATTCAAGACCATTTAAAAACTGTTCAAATCCAACTAAACCAGCTCAAATCCAACTAAAACCTGCTAAAATCCAACTAAAACCTGTTCAAAACCAACTAAAATATATTCAAATCCAACTGAAACCTGTTCAAGACCATTTAAAAACTGTTTAAATCATATAAAACCTGTTCAAATCCAACTGAAACCTAATCAAATCCAACTAAAACCTGTTCAAATTAAACTAAAACCAGCTCAAATCCAACTAAAACTGTTCAAATCCAACTAAACCAGCTAAAATCCAACTAAAACCTGTTCAAATCCATATAAAATCTGTTCACATCCAACTACAACCTGTTCAAATCCATATAAACCTCTTAAAAACCAACTAAAACCCAATAAATATTACCTAAAAGTATTGAAGGGCCATATAAAACATTCCAAAGTTCTCTAAATAGATTTAAACTCACATTCCACTCATTTCAAGAAGAAATGATGCCCGTTTACTTCTCTGTGTAACTTCGTTGTTTTTCTGGCACATTTTTACAATCACACATATTTTTTAATGGCACCGGGTCAAAATTTGGTCACATTTTGAAACTAATGCTTAACACATGCTCATAAAGTTGTTCCACTGCTGCCAAACAATAGTTATTATCAGACTCATAGTGAATGGAGAAACACACACTGTGCATTATACAGACATAATCAGGACATATTTTGGTAGAACAACAGGCTTTGGTAAAGATTATCAGCCTCGTCAGGAGTCAGTCTAAAGAACTTAGCGATAATTCTCATTTAGTCTTCTTCCTCTTCATTGTGTCCATAAGAAAGTAAGCCATCTGTGTATAATTCATGCTTAGTTTATTGATTAGCCATTTTTATTGATTCAGTTTATTAATTTTCTTTATACACTTTAACATTTAATAATAATAATTAGGAGTATCATCACACAGACTGATTTTTAAATATTTAAATACATTGTCCTTTTTTTTCCTTGTGAAATATTTGAATTATGAATGTTTAGTTTTTATTTATACACTGTTGGACCTTGATACTCGCTGCTAAACCAGCCCCAGATCAACATATAAATGCATTTCATTATGTTTTTCATGTTGAATGACAATAAACTAACCTTAAACTATGCTGTGGGGAAAATAAACCCTGGAATCTTTAACCTCTGTCATCTCTTTAATTTAAGAAGCTGGAACTGGAACATTTAATACAACAAGAAGTGATGTGTTCATGTGTTTCACTCTGACAGCTCTCGCCCAAATTACAGAAAGACATATGATTAATTAACTGCAAAAGCCAACCGTAGAACGTCGACCAAAGCCACCGGGAAACACACAACTTGGACACAAACTGGACTAATGCTGCATTTATGGAGTCATCGAGGGGTCTGTGTTTTCAAAATATAAAAGCGTTTCCTTGCCTTAAAAGTCTTAAAAGCTGAATGCTACTAAATCCCAAAATATAGCTTTAACTAACAAACCTATTCCAGTGTCTCCTGTGTCGGTGAAAACTAAACTGTATTTAGGTCAAGAGTCGACGGGGAATACACCACACAATAAAACTATTTTGCTCCATGTTAATGACTCTTATAAAGTCTTAAAGTCACGGGACAAACTTGAGCTTGAGTTTTAACCTCTTTTCTTTCGTTTATGTGCATTTTTCAACTCGGACTGCAGCAGTAAATCAGTAATACCTGTCTCCGGAAATAGTCGGGGCCTTTGTTGAGGATGCGCAGCGGGACGGTGGAGCTGAAGGGCGTCGCGGGGCCGGCGGCCTTGCTATCTGGCAACGCAGGAGCCAGCGTCTCTGTCGGCATGGCAAACAGGCGACTGGGAGGGCCGGCCGTGGTGGCAGCAGCAGGTACGGGGGGATAGACCGAGGGCGGGGGCACCGGGGGACCCCCAAAACATGAAGACACGAGGTGGAGAAGAGAACGGCTAGAAAGAGAAATACCTCCGGGGCCTCCTCATCGTCTGTGGCGAGACCTGAGGGTACGAGTCTTTTTGATGGTTTGTTTTCAGACTTTTGGCTTTAATTATCAGAGAAGAAAACAGAACTGTCCTGAGCTGGATTCTCTGCTCGTTTACTTCCTTGTTTTCAAACCTGATCGTCCCGTTTACCGACGGACAGAGAGACGGATGTGACGAGAAAGAAAAGAGAGCATTTCCAACGACTGGAAGTAATAGGGAGAGTTGCCCAGTGCAGCGGTGTGGACCAGCACTCGAATTCGACCGAAGGCGAGCGGTAAGGCACACATCGACTCCTCTGCAGCTCACCACACAAACCTGAAATAGACAAGAAAAAAGAAAACAAAGAGAGGCAGCCAATGTGGTTAGAGTTACAGTGTGACATCAGGCACCTGGCAACAAACAGAAATAGACAGAGAAGAAGAAGAGAGGCACACACAGAACAAACTCTTCAACACGATGAGTAAAGTGGGCTTTATTTATACTAATACACATACAGTAATAAAACCACTTTAAAGACTGTGTGAAGATCTGCTTAAAGGCACAACAAAAGAATAAACAAGACAAGAATAGTTCATTAGCATTACCTTATAATTGTATAACAGAGAGAGCATCTGACTCAAAAAATACTATCAAAACCCATTATTTTTGTTGAAGCTGCACAGAGTCAGAGCTGTGCCGTCTTTAGTTCAGTCAGAGGTAAAGTTGAGTCACTAACCACAGCGTTCCATAATCTGAGGGAAACTTCATAAAACTAGGATAAAAGTTAAGACGAGCAGCTTTTCTGAAATATGCAACGGCACGGCTCTGACTAATGGAGGCTGTGATCGGACTCTCAAACGATTCAAGGGATTATTCCAGGTTTTACTTTGTACATAGTCGTGTTTGAAGAAGAAAGACGTGTGAGATGCAGTATTTGGAAACTTCTATAGACGTAGTGAGGTCCAATCACAATTCCACCCTTTAGTCTTTGTTTTGTGTGTTCATGAGAGACGAGGAGCTGTAATGTTACTAATTTATGCATTAATTAAGATTTTAAATTACAACGGTCCTGTTTTATGTTCCTTTAATGTTTTGTACTGATCTGTTTTCTCATCAGAAGGTTTCTTTATATAGAATATTGCTGTTTGCTAACGTTAGCGTCACATCGACAGGTCTCAGTCTCGTATTTACAGAACTTTTAAAACGTTTTATTTGCTTTATGCATAACACTGCTGTCTGTATTAGTGATGGTTTAGTGTTATGTATAAAGAAACATGTGTGTTTGGAATAACTCGAGTGAAATCTGTGTGTGTTGCACATTCAGATCAACACCAGCCGTAACGGGTTAGTAGTAGTTTGATTTCATTCAGAAATTATTACTTCAGAAAAACAAAAACGTCTGAAATATTGAAAGCAGTACTCTTTATATTTTAGACTAAATCTATTGTAGATATAGTCGACTAAAACGACACTAAAACTAATAAGGATTAGACTAAATTATGACTAAAACTAAATTTTGTTTTGGTCAAAAGACTACCGTATTTTCCGGACTATAGAGCGCACCTAAATATAAGCCGCACCCACTAAAATTTAAAAGAAATATATATTTTGTCACATATAAGCTGCCGATATCCAGGCTGAGAAATAAGATATTCCATTATGAGGGGGTGAGGGTGTAAAAATAAAAACTGGCGCTTTCTTGTTTGTACCGACTACCGCTGCCTCGTTTGTCTCGTTTTTGCACTTCCTGCTAGAGCGCCCCCCTGAGGACTAAAGAAAAATTCATAGAAAAGCCGCATCTCTGTATAAGCCGCATGGTTCAAAGCGTGGGAAAAAAGTAGCGGCTTATAGTCCGGAAAATACGGTAAGACTGAAACTAAATTAAAATTTTGCTTTAATATTAACACTGATCCTCACACCAGTTTTTAAAAATCTTCACTTTGGGAGGCTTTCATAAAAATCTCTTGCAGCTAAAACTACATTAACGTGAAGAAGAGAAGCCGAAACGCAAAGAAAAATGTCTGTTTCCAACACGTTCCTGGAGCTCAGAGCTGAGAATAGTCTGAGTGAATAAAGTGGACGGTACAGATCGCTGTAGGGAACCTTCTGCTTCCAGTTTTGACAAAGCCTTTAGTCTGTGGCTGAGTGAATATAGCAGCACATATTTCTCTATGTGCACGCTTTTTCTGGGCCATTAGTGAGAGCTGGAGAGAGATATCCCCAAGGCTGCAGTGAAAATATTGAATGAATGTACCTGTGCTTCTCCACGAGTGACTCGATCAATACTGCTTTACTCAGAGGGTTGTAGGCCACTGAGCACAGCAGGTTATTTTCATACATTTTACTTTTCTCAGGTATATCCTCAAGGCTCTGAACCAGCTTTAAAACTACACTTTACTAGAACATACATCATGACCTGGATTAATAAGAACCTCTACTTTTTCTTTATCTAATGCTGTTTTCAAAATAAAGACCCCACTCCTTTAAAGAAATCATTTTCCAGGACTTTTTGACAATTTGAGACAGCATTTTCTCAATAATGCTCAAATAATTTAGGTCAGACTCGGTGTTATAACTCATTTTTTAATACGAAAGGTTCATATTTTGTAACTTTTCCATCTTTCTCTCTGTTTTGGCTGTTTCCCAGTTCTCGGAGTATGGCTTAATGTCTTTTTAGACGGGTGTAAGTTCACAAAGAAATGAAGAATTGGGACAGTTTTGGGACACGTCACTCGTCTATGTAACTTACAATCACCACAAAACTAAAAAGAAAGAGTCATTCGCTTGATTTTTGAGCCATAGTAAGTATTTGAGTCTTACCAGGTTTTTGGGACGTCCTATTTCTTGGTGCAGTAGTTGGGTGTGTTGTTGTTGGACCTGCTCGTCACCTGCTTCTCCTCCAGATGCTCCAGGTTATCAGACGGTGTCACCGCTGTTGAGGAAAAAATATGTTTAAAGTCAAATGAAAAAAGGTGCAGTTCACACGAGTCCTTAATCCCTCCAAAAATACTTCCAGGTTAGGTTTTAGAAATGAAAATGCATAGGCCTCAGAGCAAGACTGGGATGTGAGCTCCCATTGGTCGACACTTGTCACATGACGTTCCAGGAAGTTTAATAGCTGCAGATAAAGTGTATTTTCAGCTGAATATGTCTTTTAACAGAGAAACAGCTGAAAAAAGAAAAGCATCAACAGAGAAAAGGGAGACAACGTAAAACACAGATAAATACTGTCAATTCAATCACGTAATGTTTAACGAGGAGGAGATAATTGTCGTCCTGACGCTGAAGTCACAGCTAAGCTAACGCTAAACTCTAAACTTCAGTTTGGTCAAATGGATTAGTATTTTGGAGGAAAAACTGGTCTGGTTTTATTTTTTTAATAAAAGAGAAGCAGGGATCACTAACCATTCCTTCACACTGTCAGCAACACTGCAAAACAGTCCTTTTTACAGAATAATCTTGTTTATGTCCCTAAAAAACTCTCTCGTACAAACAGAAAAGAGGTGATGTAGGCTTTTTATTCCACACTGACTACAGCAGTAAACAATAACAATAGGATTAAATACACTTACATCATCTTTTTATGTATGTGTCCTGTATGTGAGATCTGTTCTTTATAAAACCTTTCACTCTCTGCCTTCGCTCTGACTCTTTTTACCCACTGTTCCCATTTTTAATCCGTCCTTTCATCCCACATTTTCCCAGCAGGCACCGGGTGGACAGACTGCCACGGAGTAGGAGTCCACAGCCAGGACCGGCTCGTGTGTGAGGATAATACTCGCACATATTACAAACAAATACAGGACTCCATAGTACAAGGAAAACTGCAGTATGTGATAAATATGTTGTATATTTTAATGTTCTCATATTAGGTCACGTGACTGTTTTATTCAAGGCTCTAATCAGTGTTAATTTTGTTGATTAATGATTTTTCGTCATAGTTTTCGTCAGTGACATATTTTTGTATCTGAAAACTAAACAAAAACTAAATAAAAAGTCATTAATGAGAACGAAAACTCTGATTAAATGTATCGACACTTTTGTCAACGAATAAAAACAAAAATGAACAGAGACGAAATCCAATGAAAAAGGATAAAATATAAATAAAAATATGGATTAGATTGACTAAATTATGACTAAAACTAAATTGCATTTTAGTTACAAAAATAAAACTGTAAAAAAAAAAAAAAAAGACAGAAAATATCACTGAGAATCAATCAATTCTTTGTAGAACTGTGATTGTCTTTATTATAATAATCATATCTTTTAATCAGGATAAATGTGTTTTAAATAAAGAATAATGAAAAGGGTAAATGTATAAACCGTGGAGCAGCGTGATAGTGACTTTATCCAGTGTTAAAGAGACGCCATATGTTCACGTTATTGGATTTACCGGCATGACATGACTGGAAAACCTGTAATCCCTGCTTGTTCAGAGGAGAAAATGGTTTAACTGAGGTAATACTCAGGCCACAGACACACTTCAGGAACTCTTCATCTCACTTTGATATTTGTTTATAAAATATACATTAATACCTCTTACGACAGTGTTTATTGTTGCCAGATTAAAATGGGAGTCTATATTATATATTACAGTTTTATTTTAGAAGAATATTGCCAGAAATATGAAAACTAGACGTGACAACAGCAAGTTAAGTCAGAATAACAATGAATCCAGGCATTTTCTTTCACCAAACAACCTTAAACTCCACTCCTTCAGAGATCTACAGAAACTAGATCGAAGTTATTCTGCCCAGACGTGAAGCTAGCAACATTAATCTCCCTGTTTTTCCACAAAAAACGTCTGATTATGTTTTGGAAAAAGTGTATTAAGCTCAAACGTCAAGGAGGACTTACCACAGGAGCAGTTTCGTGAGTTCCAGACAGTTATCAAGAACTTGACAAGCTGTCGAACGAGGAAGCACAGGATCACAGTACACATCGCTGCCCATGGTTCAGGCTCACACCAAACTAAAAGTACAGTCGCTGTTTCATATTTACGTCACATTAACGCTACATCCCCGCCATTCTTTTTCTCCAGAATCCTCAAATCTATAAGAAAACCGGTCAAGTCTTCCACCAGTTGAGAGTAGTAACTGAGGAAGAACAAAGCTAATCTGATGTCTGCCGGAGCTAATGGGTTTAGCCCAAAGTAACAGATCAAACCTGAGTGAATTAGCCCACTGCCTTAAGCACTGCTCTCAAGGACAGCGTTAATGGGCCTCAGATCGTTCTAGCATCAACCACTAAACACTTCCAATAAACTCATTCTATTCTCAGCTTTAATCATTTGTCTTTAATGAATCCAGCCTGCATCTTAGCGTCTTACAATAATACTTTTATCATTTCTGGATGGATTTATCTTTTAAAAGCCACCCATCGATGATAGATTGAGGGTGATGCTAACCAGATCAGAGAGGGTTAAGTGAGGCACAGACGGAGGCAGGTGCTGTCAGTGAACCCTGAGGCTCTGCTAACCTCAGTTAAGGACACAACCTCATCTGTCATTCTCACTCACACAAGAGCAGCAGCCTGAGCTAGCAACTGTTAGCGTAACCCTTAGCAACTGTTAGCGTAACCCTTAGCAACTGTTAGCGCAAAAACAGAACCACATTTGAGCTTATTTATACAAATCATTCACAGGCGACTGGAGACTATCCCAGCAGTTTTGGGTCTGAGGCGGGGTTCACTCCGGACAATGGACAGTGACTCGCAGGGTTAACATTTAGAGACAGACGCTGACAGACAACCATTCTCTCCGGTCTGGAGCGCTAACCCCTCAGCCACAGAGCACCCTGATTATTTAAAAAATGATAAATCATAAGTAGGTCACTGATACCTAAAAAGGGGACACGCCTTTTACTGTGTCGCTGGTGGAGCATAAATGGGACAGAAGCTGACTGAGTGAAGTTCAAAATAAGGGACAGGAGCCTAGAAGAGGCTTGTGTGGCTGCTGCAAAGACTGTATTTCACTCAGAGCTAACATTAAAAAGGAAAACTATGGTTGTTTTTATGATGTAGATGAATCCCATTTTCTCTTCATTTCATCCATTCTTCTGTTTCAACTCTGACAAATATCTAATAACACACCGACCGCTGTAAGCTCTGCCTTCCCTCCAGTCCCATTTGTCATTTTCTGAACAGTTTCTTGCTTTACTTCAACATAAACGGCCTTGGTGACCTCCATTATTTCATCGTCTACGTTTTTTTGCAAAGTCACAGCTTCTGTATTTTATCACAGACAGAACTAAATGGCTCGAATAAAGCCTCGTCCTAAATAATCAGGTAAAAGCGGGGTCAGCGTTCATAAAGAGCCTGAAATAGGACCACGTGCAGATTATGACAGATGTAAACAGAGATCCATATGGTAAATCCTGCTCAGATAAAGCGCTGAAGCCTCAGAGCCGCAGCCGCTTCTGAAAAACATCTGAATTATGTAATGTTATTAACTCAACACTGCAATCATTTCAGGAATCCTCGTCGAGAAGTGCGTGGATCACCCGGATATCTTTCCATTTCCACTGACGTAAACAAAAGAGCTAGCTTTAGCGCCTGCAGCATGATCTGTTTTATGAGTCGGTGGAAATCAAACGGACTTGACCTAGAATCGTTGGCTACGTTCAGTCTCTGGGCTTTTAATGTGATTATATCAGAACTCCATCTTAGAACGGTCTCAAACATCAGAGGGTTTCCATGTAGACAGGTGCAAAAAGTCACAGTTCAAAGCTAATACTGAGGAAAATACCTCATTATAACTGAATGGTGAGTTTGTCAAACAATGTAAATGTACTGTGCACTTTATGAAACCAAATAATAAACCACACAGCTTCATCTCACGTTAAAAATGTCTGACATGTCTTAAAATATAACTTTTTCTCCCAGTTCTATCAACACTAACAATAACCAACCCACATTAAATAATAATTCATATAAAATAGTTTCCATTTGTGGAGTTTTATTTTATTATACACTTTAATATTTGCATAATTCTATTTATTTTATTTATTTTTTGGCTCAAATCTGTGCTGATGATGCATTGATTTAGTTTTAAATTGTTAAAGGCAATAGCTAGTGTTGTCTTAAGACTATTTTGTAATTTAAGTGTTGGTCTCAAACTCATTTTAACTCAATCTTGTCTCTGTCTCAGACTTCAAGACCAACCAAGACCAACCAAGACCACAACTGGTGTAAGTCTGTTCTTGGGATTCAATGAAAACCTCAATCATTTTATTTTTAATAGAAATCTTGCTCTAACTCTGCCTCCTTCAACAAACACTGACCTCCGTGAGTCTGGACCTGGTTGAAAACATGGATGTGGACTGTTTAGATTATTTTAACTGTCCCCTTGAGTCTATTACAGTGTGTTATAGACTGGTTCTAGTCTTGATTCAGTCTTGACCTGGTCTCGATGGATAAAAGTCTTGGTCTTGTCTCCCAAACCCATTACTCTCTCTGGTCTTGGTCTTGACAACACTATAAACCACCAACCTGTGGATCATGATCTTCAGTTCGATCTCAAAGCAACTTTAAACGCTCAAACCTCTACGAATGTTTTGATTATAACATCTCCCATGATCCTTTGTTGTTTTAGTCTAAAGCAGATCTGACATTAAAGCTTTGTCACCAACATTTTCCTTCTGTGTCAGCACGTCATGACATGTTTACGCGTCAGAAATGCAGTTAATAATATTATTTTCATGAGCAACAGTTTTTCTATGTTGTTAAAATATATGTTTTTCCTCGTGACATTAGTTTAAAAGTTCAAATGGAGACAGTGTAGACAAAATGGCCTTGAATCTGGGCTTTTACCAAAACCAAGGAAGTAGATTTTGAGCTAAAAACAAAAAACAAAAAAACCCCAACACTGCTTAAGGACAATCTATGATAAAGATGGTGACACATAAACACAATAAGGTACATCGTGCATCATTCTGAGCATCATTCCTGCAAAAACACAAATGTAAAAGTACAAATGCATGGTCCAGACATGACCTGGGCTCAGATCCACAGCTGTGACAGACAATAACCCCCTCTCTTTGCAGGGATTGGTGCAGTGCAATGCCGAGCCCTGCCGCCGCCACAGCAGCAGCAGCAGCGGGGCTCTGTCTCTCACCACCGCGGCTCCCGGGGCCTGGACCCACACCACCCTCCGGCCCCGGCTCTAACCCGCTGTTCCCGGCCCGGATCCAGCCTCGATCCCGACTCTAAACCCCGAGTTGAAGCCGAGCTGACGGGACTGCGCCGGGCTTAGCTGCTGCTGTCACACCAACGCGAACAATAGCCATATTTTCGAGCTGAATGGAGCTAAAAAACAAGCTCTCCGTGACGTCAAACGGAAATGTAGCGTTAGCATTTAAAGCTAAGGCTCAGTAAAAGGAGTTAAATGTGTCATTGATCCGTTCTTACCTTTTTAATCTGGGCCAGAAAACAAAGGATGCTGCTGCGGTTTGTCGCCGTTATTCTGCTCGGCCTGACAGCATCCTGTTCCCAGACTGCACTGCGGTCAAGCTCCGCGCAGGAAACACGGACACTTCCGCTCAAGACTTTCAGAATAAAACTCAGTCAGATTAAACGTCGTGTGTTGATGTATTTTGTGTTATTTGTTATTTTTAAGCCCGTTTTGGCGTCATTTATAGTTTTCTCTTGATCCAAAAACAACAGAAAAATGTAACAGTAATAACATCATTGTCTTAAACTAGATGCACGTATGTTTTATTAATGAAATTGCTCCATCTGTGATCCTGGATGTCCAGACCAGATGTGACCCTTCATTAACTCTCCTGCTTTGTAATTAATCCAATATAATTAAAATGCATTTGGCTAAAAGCTAACGTAGCTAATCCAGGGCTACGTTATGTGTCTGGGTTAAATCAAAAGTGCAGTTTTGTTTAGAAAAAATACAAAATACACCACATCTCACACATCCATTCTTTTTTAATATTAAATTAGTAATTTCCAGATTATTCGAGCTTGGTTGATGGTAATTATACCCAGTCTTTAGTTCAGTTTAAAGGTGTATTTTTAGGCGTTGGTTATACTCATGGATGTGTTATTAGTTATACTTGATTTCAAATGATGAAACAAAAACAAAATGCACATATATTATTTTCACAAAGCGTGTACAATTACTTATATTACAACTTGGATAACAACAATAATACATTAAGTGCAGAACTATGTTGATTTATGAGCATTTGAAATTGTTTATTAATGAATGTTTTGTTTAATATTACTGTTATATCAGTCTGGCTTGCATTTGAAGGGCTCTTTTTCTCCAAATTGCTTTAAACAAAGAAAAAAATTAAGAGTTAAAAAACATTCTGGACATTACTAATCTCTAAACCTTTCCTGAGACACTGCTAATGTTTTTTTTCTGAAAGTATGATCCTGTCAGTGGCATAAGTTCAAATATTTCTTGTTAAAATTATTTATTTAAATCCACTTTGATTAATTTTGACTCATTACTTTTTAATTTCGAAACAGGAATCTTAATATATAAACGTACAAGTGCATTTCCGTGTAATTTTAACTAGCTTTACTAATCTAAAGGCTTACACTCTGCAACGAGACAAGTAGCTGTTATGGAACCGGGATTTCTGTCCAAAATAAGCAACAAATATAATCAGTAAATGTTTGTCCAGATATAGTTGCTCTTTATGTGTTTTTATATAAATATTGATTATGAATCGGTTAATTATGTGTTTTGGAGATGAATGGAGCCCCTGGTGTTGTCTTTGACAGCTCTGCAGAACCACGTGGTGAGCCTCTCATCATTTTACTGAAGCAAACGTGTTTTAAATCTGGATTTAGTCCTGAGTCATGTGGTTCTGGGCTCAGCTACTTCTGTCTCTGCTTTTGTGATTCATTTGAAAATAAAGCAGCACCATTTAAATCAATTCAGAGCAACGTTCGACCACTTCTTTCAACATGTCAGCTTCATCAATAAATAAAAACGCTGTTAAAATAAATGTGTGTATGATATTGTAGCACAGCAGCAACATGATTATTTTCACACTTTTATTTTCATGTATTTTTTATCATATTTATTTGAGTTTTGAAGGTGCATCGTGTAAAATTAATTAATATAACAATAAAATAGAACACATCAGTCATTACTTTGTTTGTAATAGTGTATAATTACATCAGAATCACTTACATTTGTCTAAAATAGACATAAGTTCCGTAGATCCCAGTGGAAGGTGTCATTACTTCCTGGATCTGTTTCTACGGTTGCCCAGAGAGGACAAACTGAGCACGAATGGATAAGAAGCACACTTTTTCATACGTTTTTGAGGGTTTTTTTGTTTGTTTTTCTGTGAATGAAGGTGTGGAACTAAAATTATGATTAAATCTAAAGTGAAATCAATTATAGGTTTGAACAACAGAATGTTCCAGCAGCATGCATGACAGAATCTACATTTTCTATTTCTTTTTACGACCCGTGTGTACTCAACGCTTCACTCAAATATAACAAACACAAGCGAAGCACCTGAGCCGGTCTGGCCTTGGTCTCAGCCATAAAAAAACTGCATTTTAATCAATACCAGACAACAGCAATATATTGATTAAATGTCTCCAAATGCATCATCCCTCTGTTTTCTTCTTCTCCTCCAGATTCAGATCAGCAGAGAAACCAAAGAGGACGTGTTTTATCTGCGTCCAAAGCATAGATTATCTCTTGGTCTCAGTCTTGGTCTCATTGGGTCTTCGTACGACTCAAACTAACATATGCAGGTTTACGTTTGGGTAATCTGTCAACGTCAGAGTCTACTGTCCTTTTATTCCCACGAGGCTCTGTCTCTGACCGACCATCAGTCGCTCCTCGTTATTTATAACAACATTTATGGCGTTAATTGAGACGTGGCGTTAGTTATACTCAGGCTCTTTTATGACTGGAACTCCCTTGATACACGTATTTTATTCATTCTGTGTCGAGACCAGCTGAACCAGACCAGATGTGACACACAAGCTTTGTTATTAACACAGTCTCATTAAAATATATTTGACTATACATAAAAGTAATGTGAGATAGACAGTTATAATATTACATGAGGCTCCGTTTTGCTCAATAAACATGGACCAATGGTGCCAAAGTTGATCCTTTTGTAACATTAATTCATTTGTATTGGTTACTGAGACCTGCCTCCTCTTCTCTCTTCACTTTCTGCAGTAACATTACTCTCGAGAGACCACTTTATGCAGAAATAAAGTCTAAAGTTAGAAATGTTTTGACTTATGCTCCACTGAAAACCAACAGCTCCCAGGACGGACTCTGGATCTCTTTAAATAATACAGTAGTAACTTAATGGAGGCTCGTACGGGATTAGCTTTTTTAAAAATCAATCACTGTCGTTATTATTTTATGCATTACTGACGAACACTTGTTGGCATCAGAGGTTGAATAAATGTGTCCACAGGAGACAGTTCTTTTCTCATGATTCTAAAATGATAGCTCTGTCTTGGTGAGTTAAAAAGAGGGTTTACTCAGATATACTCAGCTGTTATAAATGTTATAAATGAGGCCAGGCCATTAGAGGAGCTGTCATAAAGCCTAAAGAACACCGTATTTCAGTATTTAGTGTCTGTCTGGGACGTCACTGAGGCTAAGCACCATTTTATTTTATTTTATTTTTTTATTTTATTTTATTTTATTTTATTTTATTTTATTTTATTTTATTTTATTTTATTTTATTTTATTTTATTTTATTTATTTATTTATTTATTTATTTTTTATTTTTTTTTAATTATTATTATTATTATTATTATTTTATTATTATTATTTTTTTTATTATTTATTTTCAAATGAAGCCTGCTGTTTATTTGAATGCTAAATTAAGTCAAGTCAGGATATTCCAGGTCTTTGGGGACAGTCTGATTAAATCCATATACGGCATATTTTCTGTGGAAATCTGGTCAAAGCTCTCGACTCTTTTTCCTTCTACTGTCCACCCCTCAGAGCTTCACAGGACAGTGTTATATAAACTCTGATGTCTCTGAGAAGCACAAATCTTCAGAGTCAAGCCCTTGCTTCTTGACATAAGCTGATGTTATTTATGCATTTTGAAGCCGGTTTATTTTAAAACACCTTTGCAATGTTTGTGTTTTGAAATCTTATGTTAAATTCTAAAGATGAGGAAGAGTCAAACAAATAAACCCACTCTTTTCTAGTTATTATTGCCAGGCCTCAGTAGAACCAGCGCTGACTCACACTGAATCACACACTCTCTTGTTTAACTCCTGAAGCTGTGGCGTAAACATGTGCAAACCCTTTTTATTGTTTCCTAGCAACAGAGAGAAACTAGGCTCCGAGACGAAATCAGGCCGAGGAGACGAGGAGACGAGGAGACGAGGAGACGAGGGTGAGGCTCAGAAGACACGACAGCTCGCTCCCTGTGGCTCTCTCTGAACGCTCAGGATCCACAGAGTCAACACAAACCTCCAACGAGAAACTATCAGAGTCCCACATCAGAATAATTTAGATTTTTAACGTTTTCTAACAAACAAACAAAATATAAAACTGAAAAGAAAGAGTTTGATGTTTATACAAAGATCTGGGATGAGTTCTTTTTACAAAATAAGAATAAAAATCAGTTCTATGGAGATTAAAGTGTCTATTTTTAAGACAGACAAATAAATCGAGTGTTATTTTTAGTTTGTCCAATTAAAATACACACCCAAAAAAATCCAAACAACTCATTTTTATCCATATTTCAGCTTTTAATTCATTGTCAATACAATAATACGCTACTAATACTATTTGTAAATATGTTTAACTGTATTTAACACTGATCAGATTCTGTCAAAATACAAACTGTCTCATCACTCACTCAACAAATCATCTTGAATCGCTGTTGCACATTTTCTCAGATGTTCACTGCTATTTTGGTTCATTGTTGAATTAAAAATAGTCTCAATATTCCAGGTCTTTGGGGACGGTCTGATTATGTCCATTTACGGCGTGTTTCCTGCAAAGACTGTGGACATCGGGACAAACCAAAGAGTTTAATCAAATGGAGACAAGGAACTTCAAAAACAAGTATCAGAGTAGGTTTGAGGCTGAAGTAGTTGTAATGAGGCTTGAACCTGAAACACAGCAGTAAAGGCCTGTTCTCTGGAGCCCGTCCCGTCACAGAATATTACAACAACACGGGACGTTCCGCTTCGTGGAGACGCGTCGTGTTTGAGTTGGAGCAGAGCCGTTGTCTCAGAGGCTTTAATAAACAGGACACAGCTTGGTCTGACTTTATCCAGATATGTTTTCTTTATTTGCAGGAAACCACTTTGAGCATTTATGAAATCAATCCGACAGAAGACAGTGTGATGTTTATACTCTGTACTTTAAAAACAACCGTTTACATAAGGAGTTTACGCAGAGGTGAATGGATTAGAGACACATGTCAAACTCGAGGCCCCGGGGCCAAATGGGGTCCTTTGCAATGTTTTATGTGGACATTTAATGCATTTAAAAGAGATATTTTTGACTCTAGGTTTTAATTGTATATGAACAAGTTTTAGTTGGATTTGAATCAGATTAACTGGATTTGTTTATGAAATCTTAAACCAGTTTTTGCTACAAAAATATATTTAATCAATACACATCCATCTAAAACCAGTTAAAATACATATAAAACCAGTTAAAATACATATAAAACCAGTTAAAATACATATAAAAACCTGTTCAGATCCATCTTAAAACTGTTCAAATCCATCTTAAACCTGTTCAAACCCATCTTAAACCTGTTCAAATCCATCTTAAACCTGTTTAAATCCACCTAAAACCCATTCAAATCCATCTTAAAACTGTTCAAATCCATCTTAAACCTGTTCAAATCCATCAAAACCTGTTCAAATCCATCTTAAACCTGTTCAAATCCATCTTAAAACTGTTCAAATCCATCTTAAACCTGTTCAAACCCATTTTAAACCTGTTCAAATCCATCTTAAACCTGTTCAAATCCATCAAAACCTGTTCAAATCCATCAAAACCTGTTCAAACCCATCTTAAACCTGTTTAAATCCACCTAAAACGCATTCAAATCCATCTTAAAACTGTTCAAATCATCTTAAACCCATTTAAATCCATCTTAAAACTGTTCAAATCCATCTTAAACCTATTCAAATCCATCAAAACCTGTTCAAACCCATTTTAAACCTGTTCAAATCCATCTTAAACCTGTTTAAATCCACCTAAAACGCATTCAAATCCATCTTAAAACTGTTCAAACCCATCTTAAACCTGTTCAAATCCATCTTAAACCTGTTCAAACCCATCTTAAACCTGTTCAAATCCATCTTAAACCTGTTCAAACCCATCTTGAACCTGTTCAAATCCATCTTAAACCTGTTCAAATTCAACTAAAACCTGCTTTGAGTTTGACACCACTGTCTCAGATCAACTCTGACGTCACTAACAGTCCCATTAATGACAGTATAACAGTAAAGACTAAAGCTAATAAACCATCTGAACTGAGTCAGAGGCAGTTGTGTGAGTAAACTATTGGATGATTTACAGTGAATGATTTTATTAAACTTGTGGGAATGTATTACACTTCAACAAATCACAGAAACACACCCAAAAAGGGAGGACATTCCACAGAAACATGTTACAAAATGTGCTCTGCTCCATTAAAAAAAAACATCTGAGGAACTGAAGTAAACACCTGGGGTTTCAAACACTGTTTCTGAGAGCATCACTATGATTAAATCAGTCTAAAGCCACGACAAACAACTGCAAAAAACTCAAAATTGTCTTGTGTTGCCGATTAATTCTGTTTGTTTTGCTTGTTTTTTGTTGTTTGTTTATTCATTTAATTTTTGTACCGACTCTACATGATCAAAATAAATAAATAAATGAAAAATTAAAGACACAAAGAACTACAAACTTTATTAGACATTTTAAAACACGCCCAGATCGGTGAGTTTCTCCATAAAATAGTATTTAACGTGTGTTGGATGAACACTTTTCTCCTTTGTCACATAAATCTATGGCTGTTAAAAGAGTTCAGGGCTTAATAAAGTATCTGTTAAATAAATTATGTCTTATAATTCTTCACAGAAATGGACTAGACTTGAGTTTGATTTCCAAGGATCAGGTTAAAAAACAATTAGAAGGACACACAGGATGAAAATGTAATAACATATCTCCCTTTATTACAACAGTCACAATTTAACATGACCCTCCGTTAAATCAGGATCATCTACAGTGACTTCCTTCAGTCACGAGAATAGGTCTAATGTAGATTTGTAACGAACCGTGAAGGATTTAAACAGAGAAACACTGAGATCCAGATGTGTTTTGGTGAACTGACTCGTGTTTCTCATGAATGTGTCGGAAGTAACCTCTGAGATCGCTGCTTCTGAGTAAAAACTAAAAGAGGAACCTCCAGTGACAAATCAAAGATGCTTCTTGTAAAGACGGCATCACACGTCACAAGGAAACTATGAATATGTCACAGAAATCAGTTCCTGAGGCTTTTATGCAACACCGTTACTCACAGTGTGTCACGTCTGCCTCAGAGTCTGACGTAAATAAACGCTACGCGGCAGAAGTTTCAATAATCACGTTGTAAAGCTGCCGTTTTTTTCTCTTTCACATTCCTGAGTCTTTGCTTTAATTCCCAGGAGGCTCTTTCCAATCCATTAATGCAGCACATGTTTCTCATTCTTCGGGACATGGCTCTAAACTCATTCGTCCCAAACGTCTCCTTCCTCTCACATTTATTTGTATTTTCCTCACTAACACCAGAGTCCAGATCCATTTGGGTAAAAGGTGGGCACAGATTTAGTGTTGGAGCAGCTGCAGCCCATTCTTCTGGAGGGAGGGGTCTGTCTGAGGAACACACGAGTCCAGAGGGAGGGGCCGCTCTGCAGAGGGACGGCTGAAACCCTGACGGGACCCCAGATCTGCGACGGGGCGGCCGGGAGTTTCCACAACACTTCTGAGCGAGGTTTTTGAAGGATTTGGAGTGAGAAAAGCAGAATGACGGTGGATTTTGTGAGTGCGGTGTGTCTCGGAGTGTGTCTGTCGTTCTGGAGGGTCTCGGCGTTCACAGGTAAGAACACAGGAAAGATTATGTAACGGGACGGGATCTGACGCCTCTGAGTCTGACTTTAATTAAAACCTGCAGTTCAAAAATATTCACGGTGAAATACTGTCAAATGGTAACAATAAAAAACCCAAAACGTGTGTGAGTGTAGTGGATTTACTGTAAAAAACAAACAAAAAAACAGTTTAGAGCTTTATTTTAACAGATCAATGCTATATGTATTAATAATGTATTAATTTATAATAAAATTCTACAAAAAAGATACTAAAAATTCAGTATGTCATTGTTTTTCTTTAGGATTGTACTGTTAAAAAAAAAAAAGAAAAGAAAAAAGAATTAACTCTGAAACGTACAATTGCAAATATATGTGTTGTTTTCTATAATTATTTTGAAGACAGCTGTAAATCTGACAGTGTACTGTTTGAGAAAGAAGTCTCAGAAACATTAATGATTTCCAAATGTCCCGTTCCAGTGTCACACAGTGTGATCTGGTGAGTCAGAGTCGTTGATACGTCTCTTTAAATACGTAAATGTAGTCACCTGGAGCTCATTTTGGAGACTCTGAAGCACACTCTGTGACCTTTTCTTCTCAAACTTCCATTTCACGTCACATGCAGGTGTTCTACCTCCACGTGTGTCCTTCATCTTCATCTTCACAAGAGTCGGTTCAGTTCAGTTTTATTTAAAGTAACAGTAACGTGTGCCTCAGAGGCTCCGGGACGGTCAGACCGAGCCGTAGACGTGTCCGGGACGGTTCCAAACAGGGGTTACGCCTCTGGGCCGGTCACTGAACGCCTCGCTGTCCCCCGGAGGAGCTGGAGGAAGTGTCTGGGGAGAGGGACGTCTGGGGGTCTCTGCTTAGATTAGAACAAAGACCTGGCTCTGGATCAAAGGAAGAAAATGGATGGGTTTGATGGGTCCAGATCGGGTCAAATCATCCTGTTTTTGCACTTTTCTCATGCTTTTCATCTTCAGGCTCCTTTTATATTCAAACTTATTTATTTAATATTATATCACATTATCTTTTTAACTCAGTAGAACTTCAATTATCATAAAAGGATAATTATGTGTGTTTATTTGGGACATTAACAGCCGTCCAATAAATAAAAATAAACATCAGGGATCACTTCAGTTAAACACTGAACTCAGAGATAAAAGTTTAGGGTCAGCTTGATGTAGTGTGTTGGTATTTTACAAAATAAAAGCAGGAAAGGTCACTGTCAACTGAAAGTGCTTGATATATTAAAAAATGATAATAATAATATTGAAAAAGGTTTAATTGGTTGCATTATTAAGCGTTTTTATGAATGATCCGGTTTGTATTTTCAGAGTTGGAGCCTCCCAAAGCAGAGAACGTCCACTGGGTTTCTCTGGACTTTAAGACCATCCTCAAATGGAGCGTCCCTCCGTCCAACTACACTCACACCGTCATGTTTTCTGAGTGAGGACACACTTTTTACACAATGTTTTTACAAAATACTTTACGGCTACATTCCAAGAGACGCAGGAACCGTGACCAAAACGTGATTCAACCTGAACTCTGAGCTCAGATTTCACTCGAAACCTTATCTTTAACATAAAAAATAACTCTTTCTCTTATTCTGCCTCTGCATAACCTCAAGATTAACAAACACGCTTCGAAATAAAGCTGTATCTGAGAAAAAGACGATACCTAAGCACTTCTTCAACACTTTACCCTCTGGTGAAGACGTACAAATGTTATTACTCGTGTTTTGAGGAATGTGTATTTGATTAGACTTCGCTGAGCTCTGGTGGGAAACGTTGTGCAAGAAGCAAATCCCACAGTGGCCTCAGTGAAAAGAATGCTTTTGTGATTCTGCACATGTCCTCAGAGCTGCAGGGGCTCTTCTACAGGAATCAACGGTGGCTTTTGTCGTTCCTACAAACCACAGTTACAGGGAGAAAAAGGCTTATCTGTGTCACAAACTGTTCAGAAGTAAAACTGTGGTCAAAGTGAAATGAGGCAGATGAGTGTTTTCAGGAGGTTTAAGTAGAGTCAGATGTAAACAGTCGGGGTTTAGTCCAAACAGAAAAGACTGAATCATGAGGCTTCAGTGAGGAACAGATACATAAACGGTTTAAACCCAAATAGTTTATTGTAAAATCATCTTCCCGATCCATCTAGTGTTTGTTCTAAGGGATTGTAATAGATGAGAACCTCTATTCAGGAACAGAAAACCATGCTCCAAAAAGGAGCGCTCCCATTGGTCGACACTTGTCACATGACGTTCCAGGAAGTTTAATAGCTGCAGATAAAGTGTATTTTCAGCTGAATATGTCTTTTAACAGAGAAACAGCTGAAAAAAGAAAAGCATCAACAGAGAAAAGGGAGGCAACGTAAAACACAGATAAATACTGTCAATTCAATCACGTAATGTTTAACGAGGAGGAGATAATTGTCGTCCTGACGCTGAAGTCACAGCTAAGCTAACGCTAAACTCTAAACTTCAGTTTGGTCAAATGGATTAGTATTTTGTGGTTTTATTTTTTTAATAAAAGAGAAGCAGGAGAGGTCCCTAGACTGATTTTGGAGGAGAGTCTGAGACAGAGACAAAAAAAGAAAATCAGGGAGTGGAGCTTTAAAACAACTAAAGTTAATCTGCAAAAGTCTGTAGGCTTTAGGTTTATTTGTGTTGCACTAAAGGCCAGATCTAATGTGCTTCCACTTCTGCTTCAGGCACTTGTTTGCAGTGTCTGGAAGTGGCTTATTCACCAAAACTCCACAGAGTTTGGATCTGAACAGACGCTCATTTAAAAAAACCCAGTCATGCAACATTAAACTGTGCAACAAAATCTGAGGAAATGAATCAGTTTTTGTGTGTCCAGTCAGAACATGTTTTGTTTTGTGCGTCAAGGTGAAGTCATGGTTAGTTTGGTGCCCTTCATGACACAACCCTCTGCATTTATCCGGGCTTGGGACCGGCTCCAGAGTGTGGTTCCAGGGGGCGCTAACCACTTCAACGAGACCAACGCTTTTCTATCGTCCAAAAGTGTCCCAAAGAAGAGTGTTGTACATTTTAAAACTTGTTAATTTATCTGACAACACCATTTATTCTGCTCTCCTCTGTCCTGTCTCCTGTCTCCTGTCTCCTGTCTCCTGTGTCCTCTGTCCTGTGTCCTCTTCACAGATTAATGCAGAGCTGCCAAACTTCAATCATGAATCAAATGTTTTATGTGTTTGTTTTCCTCTCGTTCTCAGAGGAGACAGCGACTGGATCACGGTTCCAGACTGTGACCAGATTTCTGACTCAGAGTGTGACATGACGGACGTCCTGAAGCCCTACGACCGGTAGGACTGTCTTTATTCATACACACCGCCGTAAACATGGAACAGTTGAACGTAAAAGAACTCGTAACTCAAGTAAAATGACAATAAGACGTCTCACGGCTCCTGGGATCAGAATAAGGATGTTTTTGTGATAAATTTCATGATAAATCAGACTTTCATGGAGCAAAACATCATCTACTGAAAATATTTGACCATTAAAACATGTTGTCATCGTTTAAATTGAAGATTTTCTTTAACTTTCAGCCTTTAAAGTCAGACATAACATCCTCCTCTAATTCTATTCAGCAAATATCAAACATGTACTCACTTCTTTGATTTATTTTCCAAAATCTCTGGGTTTCCTCGACCATCTCTTTCACTTTTTACAACTGATTTTTTTGTGGTTTTTTTGTCTAAATAGTAATATATTCTCTAGTCGCGTTATTTGAAGGTACAATAAATGACAGGTTAACTTTGTTTGAGGCTTGCAATTCTCAAAATCAGGCTCTTTTTTTCTCCAACAAACACTGACGGTTATTTATGGATAAAAATAAATAAAAACACACGCTTTGCAGATGATGAAACGATCTAACAGTAAATATTGAACAGATTGTATTTAAATGTAATGTTGAGAAGCTCAGGAAACTGTATTAATATTATGGTAAAGCTTTATGGACAGATGTCTTAAAGTTGAATGTATTTGTTGTGTTATTGGTTAAATGGGGACATAAAAAGTGGGACATGTTAGTGATTTTACTGCTTATTGTTGGGGCCTGGGACAAAGAGTTTGAAAGAGGGACAGTCCCTTTTAAACACAAAAATACATACATTATACAGTAAATTTGCTCTTTATTGTCATGTTTTTGGATTCTGTCTTGTGTCTACCATATTTCGAACAGCCCAATAAAACGTCATATTGCAGTTTTAACTTTTTGCTTGTTTTTCTTTTGTGTTTTCCAGGACGTACACTGCAGACATCCAAACTGAAGGGAGACAGGACTATGACTACGACCTGGAGGAGTTTCCTCACGTCTACTCTCCTCCCTTCAACCCCTACAGACAGAGTAGGTCTCTCTTCTCTAACTCAGATCTAATGTGAAGAGGCTGGTTCTCTGAGCGTCCCGTGTGTTTTCTGAAGGTGAGATCAGCGCCGTCAAGTTCTCGGTGCAGAAAGTGGCAGAGAGGTCGGTCACTCTGAACATCAGCGACCCTCTGACCGGGATCCACCTTCGAGGGAAACAACTCAACATCCGGGACGTCCTGAAGAAGGACCTGAAGTACAAAATCTCCTACTACAAATCTGGAAGCACCGGGAAGGTACTTTAACTCAGAAATAAACTGCCTTCAGCTTTAGATGCTCTTTATTTAGCAGCACCTCTTGCTAATATGTTGATGCTAATGTTTATAGGAGACATTACATCCATATTTTCTAGTCCTGTCCTATTTTAAAAGCTTATTGAGAAGAAATATGTTGAAAAATACTGTGTGTGCTGAAAGTAGATGTTCAAATTAATTTCTCCATCGTGATCCTCGGGAAAGAAAACTGCTAAAAAAGAAGATAAATATCTCTTTAGAATATTAAGTATAAGTGCTCTTAAGCTGGTTTAGCAACAGAAAAATAACCCAGCTGTTGATCATTGGAGAAATAATACTGAACTGATAAAAGAAATGGACCTAATTACACTCAAAATTAGAGGAAAAATTGTAAAATGTGAAATTTAAAGACACTAAACCCTGAATGCAAAATACAATATTTACAATGTTTTCCATGAGAACTGGGGCTATTTAAAAGGTGCAACAAATGAATTATTGTTAATAATCAAACAGTGACCTTCAGCTCAGAGGTATTAGCCTGTTAAATAAATCTCTTTCCAGTTCATTTCCGTATTTATGTGAATACTTTTTGTTTGTAAAGTCTTCTTTCCGGAGATGGATCTCAAAGATAGAAAAATGACCTGTGTCTTTTTATTCCGTGTAATAATGTTGTTTTGATCCAACAGAGAGACTTCATCGCCGACTCCAACGTGGCTCAGATCCCGAACCTGGACGCGGGTCAGAGTTACTGCTTCATGGTGGCGGCCTTCGTCCCGAGTCGGCCCAAAGCCCTGCAGCAGGGAGAGTGGAGCACCCAGACGTGTACGCCGGGACACAAGAACGTCCTGGACGGTACGTGGACAACCAGAGATCTTTATTTTTTACAGGACACTCCTCCTGAAGCTGGTGCTTGGCTCACATCTGGAGAGTTCTGCGCCTACAGCTGTTCTCCCTGACTTCATTAGTGGGTTTTATTGGGTATAAACTCGTCCAACATCTGCAAAACATGTTCTTTATTTTCTTGTTTGTTCTGTTTTGCCAAATGAATACAATACTGTGGAACACAACAGAGTGGGTTTATTTAAGCCACAAAGAGCTTGGTGTGTTAAATGCAACTCTGGGTTCTGCCTCTTTAAAAGTCCATTACCTGATTTTTTTACAGTTGCATTTAGTTTTTCAGTGTAATCACCTAAAGTTTATTGTAACAGGAATCATCTGAAAAAATGAGACCTTAAGACGTGATCTAGTCTTTATAATGAAGGATTTTAATAGATGAGAATGATCAGTCCACAGCAGGATTTTGTCCAATCACAGCTCACTTCAGGTAAAAAGGAGCGCTCCCATTGGTCGACACTGATGTCAACAACGAAGGAACAAGGAAATAAACCAAGGAAATGGGTTATTCTGTTGGAAATACGTCTTATTTTACAGAGAAACAGCTCAAAAAAGAGAAAAATAGAGAAAATTAAACCTGGATAAATGTTGACAATGCTTCAATTCCAAAGATAAAAGTTTCAGATCAAATCTAAACTTTGATTTAATGTAACGTATTAGTATTTTGTGGTGAAAAATTGGTCTGGTTTCACCTTTTTTTGAATAAAAGAAGCAGGAAAGGTTACTACGCTAAAACTAATACTGATAAAGGTCTGTGTCAACATTAGAAGTGGTTTGGAGGCTGTGGATGCTGTGGTAGAGCAAAGGGCACATAAACAAGTAGAAACATGACATTGTATTTCAAATTATTGCAATAAAAAAGCTTGAAACTGAGCTTGACTCCCTCCTGCAGCTTGACATCTTTCATTACGGGCCACACAGCATTTTCCCAAAAGACCACAAATAAAAAGGAACACAGAGAAAGAGCCAAGACTCGTACAACTGGGAAAATGGAAAATTTCATCCTGTTTATGTTATTGTTAGATATTATCTCACAGTATTTCTCAAAAACAAGTTGAAAATAGTGAAAATGTTGAAATACTGAATCACCAACAGTTTTATTAGAGATTTCTGGTAATTGGCTCAACACATACGTCACAATTATGTGTAAGTTGAGATGTTGCTACAGACCTTTCAACATCAGCTGTTTTTGGCATTTTTTTTCAATAAACAAAAGGCCATTAAGACATTAAAAAAAATCACACATTCTTAAGAAACATGTTGATTTTTGGATACGACTCATTAAATGTGGACACTCTCGTAGCAGCTGCAGTGAAAAGCTGAGCTATTTGTGGAGCATGTATTATTTTTACAATTAAGTTTGTCCAGTCTTTTTTTCAACATTTAAAGAGGCACTACTCATTTATCTTTTTTTGTCCCTGTCTCAGACTCCACTCTCCTCCAAAATCAGTCTAGAGACCTCTCCTGCTTCTCTTTTATTAAAAAATAAAACCACAAAATACTAATCCATTTGACCAAACTGAAGTTTAGAGTTTAGCGTTAGCTTAGCTGTGACTTCAGCGTCAGGACGACAATTATCTCCTCCTCGTTAAACATTACGTGATTGAATTGACAGTATTTATCTGTGTTTTACGTTGCCTCCCTTTTCTCTGTTGATGCTTTTCTTTTTTGGGCTGTTTCTCTTTAAAAACCCTTTCATCAGCCATTACTTCCTTATTGACATCAGTGTCGACCAATGGGAGCGCTCCTTTTTGTGAAAGTGAGCTGTGATTGGACAAAGCTCCAGTTCAGGACTGAAAATTCTCATCTATTAAAATCTTTGATAATAAAGTCTAGATGACGTCTTAAGCTTTTGTTTTTTGAGATGATTCCTGTTACAATAAATAATACGCATCCTCAACTCAAATGGATCACATCACGTCATTCTTTCAAGTAAAAAAGTGCCATATATTAAGCTCTTTGTGGCTTTTTTGTAACTATTATAGACAATGTTTAAATAGAAAGGCTATAGCTTTATATCATCTTTGCTCCATTTGTTAATAACAGAAATAACACAGACCAAGCTTTATTTTATATTTAAAGTGTCAATCAAATACAGGAATCAGACTGAGGCCTTTTTAAAATCATCTGTAACCTTTGACCTCCTTCGCCCCCTCAGACCTGAACCTCGGCACGCTGTTCGAGGCCGTCTTCATCCCTCTGGTGGTGCTCATCATCATCGTCACGGTCGTGGTTATTTACTGTAAATGTTGTCGACGGAGAAACAAGAACGTGCAGTCGTCTCAGTCCACGGTGGTGTAGTCCGTCCGATTCTGTCGCCGAAGGAAGCTGGTCTTTTCTTTCTTTTTTTTACTCTTTGCACTGTATTTGTTTGTTTTCCCGTCGACTTGCGGGCGAGTCGACGGGTTCATGTACGTCACCTGTGTTTTATATTCCACTGAACAGAAACCACTAGGATCCTGCAACTACCACTACACTGCACTTCAAAGTATTTTCTATATTGAGTATTTTTAAGTAGTTTTTATTAGTATTATTCTATTAGTTTGCAATGTTTGATATGTATAAACTGTATTATGTTTAAATAAGAATCACAAAATCAAAGCTGAAACTGAATTTAAGGAAAAACATGTCTGAAAGGTTGCAATAAAGTTTTTTTTTTATATAAAATGGTGGCCTCTACATGTCATTTTTCCCCTTTTTTCAAAGTCAAAACTAAATCAGAAGTTTATGAGTCATTTTAATGTGTTTTCTGTGGCTCTAAACCCAGATAAATCTATTGTTCTGAGTCCACTCACTAATCACTCTAGTGCACAATAGAGTGATTATGACATTGAAACGAGTCGTTAATCGTTATTATTAAACTGTTCTGGATTAAAATCACTGACGTCAGCTGAACCTGAACCAAACAGACGCAGATAAAAGAGCTGCTGCTAAAACTGTTGCTGTTTTGAGACAAATTAAGACTAAATATTCCCAAATACTCCCAAAGTTCTTCAAATCACCAGAGTTTACTTTACTTTTTAGATCCACACCTGAATAAAACCTTCCACTCATAAAAACATATAATAAAAGCCTCATTTATGAATAAGAATGTTGTAACTAATAAAAGGCAGTGCTTTTAGACACAGCTCCAGGATGTCTGTGCACTACTCCTCCACCAGGGGGCAGCCTTTATACTCTTCATTATGTTTATGGCGTGTCCTGGTCATTTTTTGTGTTTTTTGTTTTATTTTTAATTTTGCATAACTTTGGCAGAATTCAGATTTTTCTTTTTTCAAGTCATAAACCTTTAAACTAAACAGTTCCACAGAGCGTCTCTTTAGCATTTTTTTGTGCCACTGACTTCCTCAAAACGCATTTTTTACACTCTACCATTACAATGTGATTTGTGTTTTAATTTTTTTTCATTCCCTGGAGTTGAAATCCCTTAATGTTTCCATGGCAGTATTTTTTTTGTGTGTCCTAGAGACTCAGAAACAATTCATTTACAAACAACTTTACACAAAAAAAAAAAATTGATGAGACATTTCAAGGAAAGTTGGAATCTAAAACGTTTTTAATTCAGCTTTAAATATGGATCTCTTTTAAGATTACCAAAACTAGAGAGTAGTGTGATAATAAACCAGTTTATAATAAATCACACGCCTCCAATGGGTCAGAAATATCAATGTTCGGCCATTTTCTTGACATTACTTTCCAGAGAATTTCAGAGAAAAGGTTCGGGCAAATGTGAGGCTCCAACACTCTGCACACTCCGCTTACAGCACCAGTCACACGAAGTCAGGAGGAAGTCGTTAATAAAGAGTCTGAACGAGAGAGAAGAGGATTCTTTAATGAACTGCGAACTTCATGGTACAAGTCAACGAGCAGGGTTTCACTCACACGATACAGAAATTCAGAAATGACAGCGGGTATTACATCTCGTCACATTTATATCTTTTTACGCCGACTCGTGGTTTTACTGTAAAACGTGTCTCTGAGTCGTCGTTACGCAGACCTCGCACTCGTCCCAGTGTTTTCTACTTGAGTCTAAGTCACAGGGTTCACAGAGTCGTCATGCATCAGGGACAAAGACGGGACCAAATCAAACGGACTCGGATAAGTTTCTACGACAGTTCATTTGTTATTTGTTGCATATGTTTCCATTATTAACACAACCCAGTCTCAGAGGATCATTATTAATATGTCGCCCGCAAAATGTAAAATAAAATTAAAGCAAAAACACGACTAAAACTAACTGTAAGCTCTGAATTTATCAACATTTTAATTACCGTCTTTGGTTATGTTTGTTTGGTACAGTTGATCTTGATATTTTTCAGACTTTTTTCATTTTACTAAAAGTTTTCTGGTCTTTTCCAAACATTAACAAAGCCTAGTTTTTGTCTAAACATAACCACAGAGGATTTCCTTTTAGCTTTTGTCGTCAAATACAAAACTGTTTCAACAAATAATGAGTTTATGCTGTGATTTTTTGTAAATCTTACTTTGATTTGAGAGATAGAGTTGCATTCACTGAACTTAAATACATTGCATTAGTAAAGACTGGTGTAAACATCAGTGATCAAGTATAAAGCATAAAAAAAAGAAGATTTTTGACACTGTAAAAAACATGAAAATGGAAACAGATTTTTCACATTTCAAAATATAAAAAAATAAACGTTTCTACTTGGATGTGTTTCTTATACATTTGAAATAAATAATAATAAAGACAATGAGCTGAGGACAATTTACAGTGAGGTGTAAAAGTTGATATAAAAACAATACAAAAACATGAGGCATTAAAGAAACAAATAAATAAAGGCAACTCGGGCTGTGTCCAAAACCCTTCCCTCGTCTTTAACCCTGCTTTTCTTTTTTCAGCTGTTTCTCTGTTAAAAGACATATTCAGCTGAAAATACACTTTATCTGCAGCTATTAAACTTCCTGGAACGTCATGTGACCAGCCGTTTTTTTCACAAATTACATCACATTTTAGGTTTAAACCATTTTCAGAAACTAGAAGAATAAATATCAGGTGCAGTCTGTTTAAATGATAAATAAACTAATGTGAAATGAGTGAGAAAGTGTCATATTTGGAAGGTTTATGATGCATTGTGGGAAAGTTTGGACACCTCTGCAGCTGGAGAAACAGACTGGGGAGTGGTTTTGGACAGAGTCTTTATATTTTTACACAAACATGGACAAAAACATTCATTTTTCATTTATGCACCACTTTAACTGTTCCTGTAACTGCATTGAGAAAAGAAAACAGCAGCAGCATCAGAGTAAAAACAGAGGCAGTTCAGGAAAAGGGTTCGACTTTAATTTATGCACCATTTGTTCATTGGTTTTTCAGTTCAGAATCAAATCCAATATGGCTTTTGTGTGTTTTGGAAATGTGATATTATGGATTTGAGTCTCATAAACATTCATAAACAAATAAAGAAATGAGCTGTTGTGATTCAGAATTGAAATTTAAATGAACAAATGACACAGAATTAAATTAATCTTCATCATATGGACTATTTTTTTCTATATTTCCCTTTGAGAGCATTTATCAAACAGAGATGTAGTGTATGATCTGAGAAACACTGGAGTGACATGTAACGATTATCTTTTATGTAAAGCTCGTCATGTTCACTTTTCCACCGTTTGGCACCGTCTCAGAATCCCTCCTGCGTTTTTATTTCTGGAAAACGCTGGAGAAATGTAATATAATGTGGTTATTCGGCTGTTTTTGAGAGTAATTCATGAAAAATCTGAACCAAAAGGAGGGAAACTGAGGGATATTGACTCCATTCAGTGTAAAGTTACAGTTAAAATCCATCCAAACTCTCTATATTTCATAATTTAACATAGACCTAGAGCTATTCAATAACTGGACCACATATATATTTGCAGAGTATATCATTTATGTACATCTGGCTCGTCATTCCGTCCACATCGTCATCAAACGCCACGAGAAAAACAAAAAAAAAGGTCAGTTTTACGAGGGTTTTGGCAGTTAATATTTGAGATATATGCTTTATGTGCTCATTATGTTTGTGACAGAGAAGCTAAATCTAGAGCGAGAAGGAATCATTTCTTTTTTTTTTTTTAGGAATGTTGACTTTTGTAGAAGACCTTTTTTGAGAGCAGACACTTATATTTTTATTCTTCTTTCTTTTAAAAACACATCGAAGACTAAAGTTATTGCCTCCGTCCGTTACTCGTCTCGTCGTCGTCGGAGCACCTCTCGTTGCCGTGGAAACCCTGCAGGCGTCGTCAGGACAAAGTGATGAGAGGAGGTCACTTCAGGTCGATGCCCTGAGCCTGACCCTTGTCTTTGCCCTAAATCAGAGAAAACACACAGTATTAATGATGTCCAACGATAATATTAGCATTAAAGGCTAACAGTGAATGGTTTAATGTTGATCGAGGTCATTATTACTACAAACAATACATTATTTTAATTAGAAGAGGAAGCTATGGGCTAATTACTGCACTTTCTATGTATAGTGTGCTTGTATTTTTGTGTTTAAGTTTTAATTTATTGTATTTTAGAATTTATCACATGTTCGTTTCTGTATTTTTTAAGTGTCATTTTGAATTTCTTGTATTTTTTAGTCTGTATTATTATTTTGCGTATCAGATAAACATGTCGCTGCTGGTTGTTTGTTATAAAACTGAATCTATGACCACATCAAATATTCTAATCTTATGTTAAAAAAGCCTATTGTTCTGCACAAATGAGACAAAGAGGTTTGTGTAAATCACAATGTGACAAGAAAAGAGTTACAGCTGCTTACACAACTAAAACAGTGCACAATTAAACATTAAACCCATAAAAAGTAAATGTGTGTTGCGTCAGAGAAACAGAAGAGAACGTTCTGGGACCGAGCTTCGTGTGTGATCAGAGTTTTTGGAGAATTTGTAGTCTCCTTGAATGTTCCATTGCGCTTTTTAGGACATCATTCACACACACTCACACACACACATTCATCCACGAAGAGGCTGAAGTGTCCCGCCCAAGGACACAATCACAGCACCAACAGGACGGAGCGGGAATAGAACCATAAATCTTCCTGAGCCACTGCGTCTCTGGGTCCAGTGTTAAAGGAAAATAAACTTCTCCTGCTGTGAATTTATTTGTGAAAGAAGCAATGACGTCCCTACAATAAACGTTAAAGTAAATCGTCTTCAATGTGTCTTCAACAATTAGAAACAGATCAGAGCAAGGATCACTGACAACGACAAAAAAAGCAGGAGTAAAGAGTGCTGTGAGTTACTGCTTTATGTAACTCTCTACTGCACCATTGTCAATCCTTCTACTGGTACTGCCGTGAATCAAGTCATTAACAGGTCTCTTTATACGATTTACTGGTGATTGATCAGGTTTAAATCACTACAGCAGCAGGAAAAGTTAACCCTGCAGCTTCAAAATCCACTGTTTTCATCTTCCATCGATTGATTTTACTGTAAAGTCTCGAGATTCACTCTAACTTCTGTAAAAAACAACTTTCTACTCGTGACATTAGTTCAACACTTTCAAAGCGAAGACTAGAGACAATGAGAGCAGTGTCTAAACTTAAAACCATTCAAATACATCATCTTCATATCATTCTTTATGGTTTTCACGATAAAACAGAAGACTAATCCTTCCAGATTCTGCTCTGTGTAACGGTGAAAGTGCCATATTTATTAAAGTGACTGGTGTCTCACCCTGAGCGAGGGCCGAGGGGGTCTGACGGGCCTCACAGCTCGGACCGCTTCAGCCGCCGGAGCCTTCTGTCGTCTGTCCAGAGGCTCCAGGTCGTCGGCCACGTCGGGACAGCCCACGTACCCCCCGGCCCTGAACACCGAGCCCAGGTCCCCCTCCAGGAGGCCGTGGCAGACCCGGTTGTTGGAGACCGCGGAGGCGTTGGAGGTGGTGTTCTCCGGCGCCGCGTCGCTGTCCGAGCTGTTGTTGGACTGACTCAGCTCCGCGTCCTGGATGCACCGGTTGTTGTTCGCTTCGGGTAAATCCTTACTCAGAACCTCTTGATTTCCGTAATTATCTGTATCGAACGCTTCCTGATTGCTACTGAACTCGTGGTATTTGTGGTTGTCGTGGCTGACTAACACTTCCCGATTCTCCGCTCTGGTGAAATCCAGCAGCTCCTGGTTGCTTTGCTCCAAATCGAGCACTTCCTGGTTTCCCGATCGTCCGAAGTGAGGATCCTGAAGAACGCGGCTACACTGTTCTAGCACCTCTTTGTTTTCATATTCACACGGTTCTCGGGGGTCGCCGTAGAAGACGTCCAACACTTCCTGGTTTTCGGGTCCACAATCCACTAACTCTTGGTTTTCTGCTTCCTCTGTTTCCTGTTTGTCTTCGTTGAGATTAGACGGTTCCAGCACTTCTTGGTTTTCGTAATCCACCAGAAGCTGATCGTGGCCGCTCTGTTTGTTTCCTGAAGGCTCCAGAACTTCTTGGTTGCTATAGTTCGAGTCTACCTGCTCCTCGTTGTCGTAGCTGATCGGGTTCTCCTCGTTACTGGGAGCACACAAGTCCAGCACCTCTTGGTTTATCTCCTCGGGGCTCAGCTTAAATCCGTACGGGTCGCATCCGTGAGACGTTACGCTGAAAGAATAAGGGTCGAAGTTCGGCGGAGAAGACAGCGGCTCGGGGTCGAAGGCCAGGTCCGGTTCTGACGTGTCCGGGCTTTGAGCTTCGTCCGGGTCGAGGAGGGTGTGGCTGGAGTGTTCGGGGCTGAGTTTGAAGCCGTACGGGTCGAAGGAAGACTGACTGGTGGGTTCGTAGCTCACGTCGAAGCTCAGCTCTCTCAGGTCCGACTGGAGGAAGAAGTCCTGCGAGTCTTTGGCGGGAGTTACGGGACTATGAGGGTCCTGGATGCGAGCGGAGACCACTTCTGCGTTTGGTTTTTGTGGCTCGGAGGAGACTGAGTTTACACCTGGAAAATAAAACAGAGGTTAAAGATAAGTGGCTTCATTTATTTCATTTTATTTGACCTTATAAGACATAACGTATATTTAGATTGAGGTTAATTTAATGTCATCATGAAGAAATAAATCTTTAACTGATCAATTAAGAACAGGATGGGTTTGCGAAGAGCTTATTTTTTATTTAGTTTGACCTTTATTTAACCAGAAAAGTCCCACTGAGAATACAAAATCTCACTTATTGTACACCTATTGTACATTGTGTTGTACATGAAGTTAACCAGAAGAATTGTTTAATTTTTAGTCCTGCACAACAAACAAAGTAAATACATTCTTTTTATGACATTATTGACATTATTTGCGTTGCTCTGGGAACAGTTCAGTGTTTAGAGGAAACTAGACACTAGACTTTTTGACATTGTTAGAATTAATTTCATTTATTACCTCGGCCTAGTTAAAGATACACATTTTTATCCATTTATAATAATGATGTGGGTCAGTAACGGAAATATTATGGAATTTCACCAATGAAAATGTGAAAGACTTGATGTTTTTGTTTGATCTGACGGAGAAGCATCCATGACATAGTTCTTTATTATATTTGTGAATAGTTATTTTACCCAGCGTCCTCTCTGCTGCGTCAGCCGTCATCCCAGTCATCGACCCCAGACTCAGCTCCTCGATGTCCGACGGAGGAGAGATGGCTCCGAGGTCCAGTTCGTACCCATTAGGGTCGGACTCCCCCGAGTACTGCCCCTGCGACCTCCAGCCCCTGATGGGCACCGGGCCCAGCTCCTCGGACGAGCTCTGGATGGGTTTGAAGCCCGCCTCGTCGTCGCCGCAGCCCGCCGCCTCCAGGTCCTCTCGGCTGTAGCTGATCTCGATGTCGCTGTCCTCGTCGGGAAACTCCGACTCGAAACACTGAGTCCCGGTGGAGGCCTTGTTCTCGGCGCAGGACAGGCTCCGGTCGGGGTCGTCGGCTCCGGGGTCGGCGCCCTCGTGATGATCCGCGGGGTCCTCCGGGAACAGGACGTCTGCGGCGAACGGGTCGCTGCCTTTGAAGGGGTCAGAGGTGAACCCATCTAGGGACAGACCACAAACGTACACAAATAATCACAATCAACACAATAAATACAACAATAAAGTATAGTTTTTGTTGGGTCTGTATTTTTATGCCACAAAAAAACGACACACCTCAACTTTAACGTAATAAACTAAACTGACCATTCAACCTGAATCAATAGTATTTGTAGAAACTCTAAAATACCTTAATAATGTCTAGTCTACTGATCCAATTAATCACAATTTACACTAATAATTTCACAAAACCCTTATTGAGTTGATTATTACTCACCGGACGAGTCTGTTTTAGGGAAAAGGTCTTCATTAAAAAGGTCGTCTGCAAAAACAAAAGCATCTATTTTAATCCAATGACAACATTAATGTGATCTTTAGAAAATAAAATGATATGAGTGTGTTTTGTCGCCTGGTTTTGAAGTCTGGTCTCTGTAGAGTTGGATTGGAGTGAATTATGGATAAATAAAGTGCATTTGGACGTTCTAAATAATGATAAAATCTGTTCAAATGTGCCTTGTGTGTCTTGTCCTAAATGTTACATGTTTACAATGAATTAAATAAAGCCATAAATGTCTAAATGTTGTGTAAATGTGATAAAGACACGTACGGTCCCCCTGGCAGTGGGCGAAGGGGTTGGCCTGGTAGAAATCTAACTGACTCAGACGATTGGAGCCGACAGGAGCCTCTTTCGCTTTGACCTCTTTTTCCGCTTCGTTGTTACTGTCTCCTTCCTCGAGATCCTCGTCCACGTCCGACCGGTCCATCTAGAGACGCCACAGCAGAGTCTCAGCAGGTTTCTGACCCGGTGGCTTTCATTTGTTCAGTGATAAACGAGTAAAGAGTACCTTCGGAGAACTGGAGCCGCTGTCGTCCACTTCTTCTCTGGTGTCTGCGAGGTTGTGGCAGAACGCAGGGTCGTTGGCTCCCTGTCCACACATTTAACACGATAGAACGCATTAACGATGATGAAACGATGATTAACTAAAGACATGGACCAATAAATCCTAATGTAAGACAATGGCTGTGTCTGAAGTGTTCCCTTGTGGCTAAATAGTGCACATTATAGTGTTTTTTAATGTTGTAGTTGTGTCCAGTGTCTCTAATTAAGTGCAATCAAAGTTTCTGAGGTTTAAACAATTATTTGGGAATTTAAAACTTGTAAATAAACTTATCCAGTCATAAAAACACAGCACTTTTATTAATTAATCTGAGAGAAACCTCTAGATTTAACACGTCTGTATTTAAAGCTCAGCTCAGCTCAGGTTTTATTTTATTTTATTTATTTTAGCATAGTTTTTAATTTACACATGTATAGTTTTTCTTAGTTTATCTTAATTTAGAATAGTTTTTTTTAAAATCTTATCTTAAATGAGGTCTTATAGTATTATAATATTAATTAATATAGTGCAACCCTGTGTATTTGTAAAAAAAAAAAAAAAAAAAAGGAAAAAGCTCCTGTAGAAATGTAATGTAATTCAGACGCTGTCCTTTATTTCAACACTAGAGGGCAGTATTGCGGTTCAAAGTGTCAACTCAGCACATCCAGTATTTGTTCCAGTAGCCATTAAAACACTGGAAGATAATTATTTATTTATCATTGATCTTGCAGCAGTTAGTTTGTATTTGTGTGGTACCATGATGAGATCTGCGTAGGCGGGCAGCGACTGGCTCCGCCCCCAGGGTCGGACCGGGATGGGCTCGTCCTCGGTGGTGTCGGCCGGAGACGACGAGCCCTCGAGCTGACTCTGAGGAGTGACCGCTCCACCGGACAAAGAGCAGAGGGTGTTCTCCTCCTGCAGCGACACGGGACGATTCACAATCAATACAACAATCTAGAGGAGTTCAATCAATACCAGGACATCCTTCAAAATAAAAGGGAAAAGGTGTAAATAGGTACAGCCACTCTCCTCCAAAATCAGCCTAAAGACCTCTCCTGATTCTCTTTTATTAAAAAATAAAACCAGACCAGTTTTTCCTCCAAAATACTAATCCATTTGACCAAACTGAAGTTTAGAGTTTAGCGTTAGCTTAGCTGTGACTTCAGCGTCAGGACGACAATTATCTCCT
Organism: Rhyacichthys aspro; assembly: GCA_036850595.1. Lineage (NCBI taxonomy): Eukaryota > Metazoa > Chordata > Actinopteri > Gobiiformes > Rhyacichthyidae > Rhyacichthys > Rhyacichthys aspro. Next base: position 1,803,142 of record CM072164.1, on the reverse strand, counting down.
CCTCGTTAAACATTACGTGATTGAATTGACAGTATTTATCTGTGTTTTACGTTGCCTCCCTTTTCTCTGTTGATGCTTTTCTTTTTTCAGCTGTTTCTCTGTTAAAAGACATATTCAGCTGAAAATACACTTTATCTGCAGCTATTCAACTTCCTGGAACGTCATGTGACAAGTGTCGACCAATGGGAGCGCTCCTTTTTGGAGCAAGGTTTTCTGTTCCTGAATAGAGGTTCTCATCTATTACAATCCCTTAGAATAAACAGTAGATGGATCAGAAAGACTAAGATGAACCATTTCCTGTTGTTTTAAATGTTTTCTCAGGTGTGTGTCAGAGCTGTACCTGCAGGATCTCCTCGTACGACTGTCGGATGGAGTCCTGCAGAGGCGTGTTCCTCTCCCCAGCCTCCTCCACCTTCCTTCGGGCCTGTTTGACCTCGTCCCTCAGTTTCCTCAGCCTCCATCGAGCTCGGGCCAGCTCTCGTTCGTACTCCTCCACCTGACTCTCTCTGACGGCCTCTTCCGCCTGAAGCGACAGGATCTGGAACAGAAGTCAGCCAGGACGGTTATTTATGGCTCATGGCACAACAGAAACATGCCAGCCTTGCAACTACACTGTATATACTGTATTTAATGTGTATTCTGCAGGATTTATGTAGTAGATTTGGTTTAACCCTTGTGGCTCCTTTAATATTAACATACACTCTTTAACCTGAGGCCCAAAACAGTCCTGCCCATAAAAGTGTAATGAAAATATAATAAATAAATATTTTTTTCATTTTCACCTCATCAAATTTGTGCAACAACTTTCTACTTAACCATAGATATAAAGTTTATTATTATTTTTTATGTTTTTTTAATTGTTTTTATGCCCTTTTTTCCTAAGAACCCCTGATTTTTCAACAGAAAAAACACAAAACATGCAATATTTTTTTAAAAATAAGGTGCAAAGTGGAATATTTGGGTGGGTTATTACAGCCTTGACAACATTTGTTTTTCATGCATTATTATTTTTGAGGCAATGAGGGTTTATTCACAAAAACTTACATCTTTTCAACAACTTTATTCCCAACCACAGATTATTATTGTAGTTTATTATTTATTATATATATTTCTTCTCTGATATGGTGCAGAGCAACTACTCGTATCTATATTTACACATCCATAAATAAACCCCAGACAATAAACCTGTATTAATCCAGGACTAAACCAGGGCTAAACCTGGACTAAATCAAGACTAAAGCCAGGACTAAATTCATGACTAAACCTGGACTAAACCAGGACTAAACCAGGACTAAACCTGAACTAAACCTGAACTAAACCTGGACTAAACCAGGACTAAAGCAGGACTAAAGCAGGATTAAAGCAGGACTAAAGCAGGACTAAAGCAGGATTAAAGCAGGACTAAAGCAGGACTAAAGCAGGACTAAAGCAGGACTAAAGCAGGACTAAACCAGGATTAAAGCAGGACTAAAGCAGGATTAAAGCAGGACTAAAGCAGGACTAAAGCAGGACTAAAGCAGGACTAAAGCAGGACTAAAGCAGGACTAAAGCAGGACTAAAGCAGGACTAAACCAGGATTAAAGCAGGACTAAAGCTAAACTAAATCCAGAAATAAACTGGGTCTAAACCCTGGACTAAACCAGGACTAAACCAGGACTAAACCTGAACTAAACCTGGACTAAAGCAGGACTAAAGCAGGACTAAAGCTAGACTAAATCCAGAAATAAACTGGGTCTAAACCCTGGACTAAAGCAGGATTAAACCAGGTCTAAACCAGGATTGAAAAGGACTAAAACCCAGAATAAAGCAGGACTCGTGCCTGGAATAAACCAGGACTAAATCAAGACTAAACCAAGACTAAATCAAGACTAAATCAAGACTAAACCAGGACTAAACCAGGACTAAACCAGGACTAAACCAGGACTAAACCAAGACTAAACCAGAGCAGAGCAACTACTGGTATCTATATTTCCACATCCATAAATAAAGCCCCGACAATAACCCCGTATTAACCCGTTTACCTGCTGACTCTCCTCGTAACACAACTGTCTGGTCGCCTTGATTTGTTGGATGAGTTTGTCTTTGTGTTTTTCTAACTTCTCCAGAGTCTCCTCGAGCTCTTTTCGATCCGACTGCTGCTCCTTCAGCTCCAGGTTCTCCACCGCCACCGAGTTCTCCAGCTCCTGAAACGCACCGACAAACATCACACTCCAGCCGCGCTTTTACGAACCAAACCTGCCGTTCAGCGCCACGGGACGAGCAGCATGCAACACTCAACGGGGCAGCAGGGTTTTAATGAAGGGAACCTGAAGCACATGCACAGATATAAACCAGAAATGGAATATAACTTGAACTGGAGCTTTTAGGGACGAAAAACTGAAGGAATTATGTAAATGGATGTCTGTGATATCAGCTACAATCGCCTCAAGAAACAAGCAATTCAATTCAGACTCAATTAAATAATAAATACAGGTTATTTTGGTTTGTAAATGTCAGACACATTTAATATTATTACAGCTGTGATCATCTCTCTGTCCGTGATTAATCTAATAACGTATTAAAGGTAAGTATTAAGTGTTACCAGATATAATTTCATTTGATTTGTGAGTGATAACTGCAGATGAAACGAACCCTCAGTCCAGGTTTCTTCACAGATTTTGAAAAGACTAAGAGTAAAGACTAAAACACGACGAGATTCTTTGCCAGATTTTACCCATGACTCTCAGTCGTTCTTTTGACATTTTGACATTCTAGTCGGGGACAGTCGGCACGAAACTCTGATGAATCTTTTGATCTGAATCTGTAAACACGTGTCAACAACCAATGAAAAAGAGAAGCTGGGACACAGGAAATGGAGTCAGAAATGACAGGAAGTAGTGTGAATGTCAACTGAGAGACAAAAACCGGCTGAAACCAGTCTGTTAGTGTCATCAAAATCTGCAAAGAAAGAAGAAGAAGAAAGAAGTCGTGTAGAGTGTCCCCAGCGTCACCGACTGAGGATCTCTCGCCGTTCTCCGTCGTTCTTTTGACACTACTTCCTGTCATTTCTGACTCTATTTCCTGTGTCCCAGCTTCTCTTTTTCATTGGTTGTTGATTCCAGTCCAGATTCAGCTCAAAAAATTCATCAGATTTTTGTCCTGTCTGTCTCTAACTGGAGCAGACTGATGCAGACTAAGAATCATGGGTAAAATCTGGCAAAGAATCTTGTATCGTGTTCTCAGATGAAATATTACTGACTATTTTCCAGTAAATACTTCCTGCTGCAGATGCACTCACAGGAAGGAGTCCTCTCTATTTTCCTCAAAGACGTATTAATTTTAATGCGATCCACTGCTGCAGACTTTTATCATTCACTTAACGCCAACACAATTACTCTGCAGCAGACGGACGGGATTGATTTAAACAGAGAGACGAGAGGAAGCGTCTTGTAAAAACACCAGAATCAGATTAAACAACTGTGAGATGATGAAGCAGAATGAAGCTGTTTAAAACAACACGGAGCTCTTCACAAATGACCTTTGAACCTAACAATACTGCTCTTGTTCATTAGATCATACTCATAAATATGGCCCAGAACTCTTTATTGAAGCAAATATTGTGCTGATGTTATTCTGATAATACGATAAACACTAGTTCATTTGATTCAGAATAAAACGTCATTAAGGAGCTTTTGTGATTTTTGGATTTTCAATAAAAATAAGTGAATTTCACAAAGTGACACTAAATCTCTGTAACACACGACTCTGTCTGGTTCTGATTGTGTGTGTGTTGTGTGTTTTTACAACGAAGCATGACATCACACACAGACCATGACGTGAAGCAGAGGATGATGGGAAATGGAGTTCAAAGATACAATGGTAAGGAGCACACATTGATCACCTATTTGTATTGGTCCCAGGTCTAAACCAGGACTAAACCAGGACTAAACCAGGTCTAAACCAGGACTAAACCAGGTCTAAACCAGGACTGAACCAGGTCTAAACCAGGACTGAACCAGGTCTAAACCAGGACTAAACCAGGACTAAAGCTGGACTAAACCAGGTCTAAACCAGGACTAAACCAGGACTAAACCAGGTCTAAACCAGGTCTAAACCAGGACTAAACCAGGACTAAACCAGGTCTAAACCAGGACTAAAGCTGGACTAAACCAGGTCTAAACCAGGACTAAACCAGGACTAAACCAGGTCTAAACCAGGACTAAACCAGGTCTAAACCAGGTCTAAACCAGGACTAAACCAGGACTAAATCAAGACTAAAGCCAGGACTAAATCAAGACTAAACCAGGACTAAATTCAGGACTAAACCTGGACTAAACCAGGACTAAACCAGGATTAAACCAGGATTAAAGCAGGACTAAAGCAAGACTAAACCAGGACTAAATCTGTGTCTAAACCCAGGTCTAAACCCGTGACATCACACACACAGACCATGACATCAAAGCAGAGGATGATGGGAAATGGAGTCCATAGCTTCAATGATAAGGTGCACACAGACTATTCATTCATCACATGTTCCTCTTGATGATTTCTGCCCAAATCTGACACAACACACACACAACACACACACAACACACACACAACACACACACAACAGACACACAACAGATGCACATGCAACCAACACACAACAGACACACAACATACACACAACAGACACACACAGCAGATACACACCAGCAGACACACACACAGCAGCAGACACACACCAGACACACACACACACACACACACACACAGCAGCATATACACACCAGACACACACACACACACACACACACACAGCAGCATATACACACCAGACACACACACCAGACACACACACACACACAGCCGCAGACACACACCAGACACACACACACACACACACACACACACACACAGCAGCAGACACACACACACACACACACACACACACGGCAGCAGACACACACCAGAGCCAGGTGCTGCGGTCTTCTTACTCTGATCTCCGCCGTCTTGCTGAGGACCCTGTCGTCCATGTCCAGGCCGTCGTCTCTGGGGGAGGACCAGCAGAGCAGACACGAGTGTTTAAGCAGCGAGGCCAGCGTCGACTCGTTCTTGCCCCAGTCCCCCTTCCCTCCATCGTGCGCTACATCCCAGGACCCCTCCAGCTTTTCCTGCTGCACCGCTGGCTCCTCCATTTCTGCAGACCTCCCCCCTCTCTCTCTCTCTCCTCGCGCGCTGCTCTCTCTGATGCTACACCGCAGAGGGGGCGGGGCTAAGGCGGGGAGGGGACGGAGGCAGGGGCAGCTGGGGGTGGATGAGTCAGTCTGGAGGAGAACACGGCTCCGACGCTCCACCCGCTAATGTTTTTATGCCTTTCGCTTGTCCGCCCGAGCCCCCTCCCCTTTTATCACAGTCCCGTCCCTCCCTCCTTTCCTCGTACCCCTCCTCTCCTCGGACCCCTCCTCTCCTCGTACCCCCACCCCTCCATCACTGGCCACTGCAGCAGCCTTCACTAAAACACGCGAGAACAGCCACTGAGTCATTCACAAAAACCCTACACCTCAAAACTCCTCAAATTAAAACATTACCCTTCTTTCATTTAATAGACTCCATAAAGTCTCTTTGTTTGTTTCATTTTTATCCTTTCCACACATACATAGATTAGTTTCCAATTCTGCTGATGTAAAAAAAAGCATTGATTCTGATCATTTTTATTTTTTGTGCAAAGCTGTTTATAAATAAATTGCTGCTGGGTTCATGGGACACATAAAAAAATGTGTTTTTAATGGTTGTGATGGAAATATAAAGGGTTTTCAACAACAGGGAATGAAAAAAATAAATATTAAAAACAGAAATCACATTGCAATGATTGTTGAGAGTGATGGAAATATGAATTTAGAATGAGAGTCAATGGCACAAAAAAGGGACACATTTAGTTTAAAAGGTACAAGAAAGACTTGAAGTATAAAAAAAATAATGAAAAATTAAAATTAAGTCCAAAATACACAACCTGGACAAATATTATGTCATGTGCATCAACACAGACAGAGTTATGCAAAAATAAAATGTAAAAAACACAAAAAATGTCCAGGATCAGAAGGAGTTAAAGTCAAGCAAAAAGAAAAAGGAAAAAGCTTAAATGCATCGAGACGTCTGAACTCAGAGAGATGCTCAAAATAACACAAATATGAAGAGAAACAGAATTAAAATGTGCTACTTCTCTACTGCTACTTTTCTAATTTAAAACAAAACACAATAGAATAGTATTGAATAGATACAAAACTGATATGTTCCATTTGACACTAATATTATGGTCTTGTTTCTTCTTCTTTTTTCTTTCTTTTGGAGGAATGGGTCGGCATTATTTTGTGTTTCTTTGTGTTTATTTGTAAATCTGTGAGGAATATGAGCAGTAGATAATATTACTGTAAGCACCAAAAAACAAAATAACCAAGAATTGCTTAAAATTAATGATTGAGCTGTTAATGTGTGGAAATTTAAAGTTCTACAGTCGTCTAGAACAATATAAATATAAATAAGTCGTTATCGGATCAGTTTCTTCTGGTCAGACACATGAGATTTAATGGAACAGGGCTGTTGTTGATATAAATGTGAGAAATATCTGCAAAAAGCAACAGAACGTGATAGATACTGGTTCATTTCTGACAGATTACATTAAAACGACTACAATGTGAAGAATGAATGCTAATATTCTGGTGGATCAGAGGAACAGTGTGGTACCTGCACTGATCTGAGACCCCTGTGTTTTCATCCTTTGTTTAAATGAATGGGACCTGGTGGGTGTGTCTTCTTCAACCAATCACAGCTGAGAAAAGATGAAGCGATTCTAAAGTCCATTTTATTCTCACTTTTGTGGAATATTCTTGTGTTTTTATGTCTGGGCTCGTCCTGAAAGCTGCAGTTCTCAAGAATCAGGTCTGAACCAGGTCTAAACCAGGTCTAAACCAGATCTAAACCAGGTCTAAACCAGGTCTAAACCCATCACAGTGGGTAGAAACAAAGACTTTTACAGATAGAAACATAAAATGAACAACTAAGTGTTCATAAAAATCATAGATGTTAGTTTATTGTGTGACTGTAAATGCACTGAAACATATGTGTACCTCTTTGTTTATTTATGCAAATTAGCCTCATGTTCTTTTTTTGTCCCTGTCTCAGACTCTCCTCCAAAATCAGCCTAGGGACCTCTCCTGCTTCTCTTTTATTAAAAAATAAAACCACAAAATACTAATCCATTTGACCAAACTGAAGTGTAGAGTTTAGCGTTAGCTTAGCTGTGACTTCAGCGTCAGGACGACAATTATCTCCTCCTCGTTAAACATTACGTGATTGAATTGACAGTATTTATCTGTGTTTTACGTTGTCTCCCTTTTCTCTGTTGATGCTTTTCTTTTTTCAGCTGTTTCTCTGTTAAAAGACATATTCAGCTGAAAATACACTTTATCTGCAGCTATTAAACTTCCTGGAACGTCATGTGACAAGTGTCGACCAATGGGAGCGCTCCTTTTTGGAGCATGTGATTGTCCAAGGTTTTCTGTTCCTGAATAGAGGTTCTCATCTATTACAATCCCTTACAATAAACACTAGATGGATCATAAAGACTGTTTTTTCACCAGAAGAAAACATATCAGGTTCAGTTTGTTTAACACAATCTTTAATGCAACCTACAGCAGCCTCAGAGATACTTTATATTTAGATTTTGGATCTTTTTGTTCCATATTCGTGTAATTCATCGTCTTTCCTACTTTTCCAGTTTAAGCCTGTTTCAGTGTCACATTCTGTCACATCAGCTCTTTTATTTTTATGGATGAATAAGCAGGTCACAGTAGGAACTTGCATGATTTGAACCCTATTCACTGAGCCGTTAATGTCAGTCTGTGTGTGCTACTGCAGCCTCAGATCCAGTCTCATTCTGAGCCATTATTTCATCACTGTTCCTGCTGTTTAACTTAAGTATCAGTTCAGACAGTAATATTTACCCTGCAGGTGACATTTCAGCGTGTTTTGGTGCAGTTGTGGAGTCTTACCCCTCATGGCTGTGCCCGGCCTTGGGTCTCCTCAGACAGTCCAGGACAAAGCGCATCATTACTGCAGAGCTCGGCCTGTCATCCTCAGCCCGGCGCCGTGTTGTGCTCTGTCTCCGGCTCGTTTCCAAGCAGCAGCAGCAGCATCATCTGAGAGAGCAGCAGCACAGAGGGTCAAACCGGCAGCAACGACAGAAAAGAGCTTCCTGTTTGACTTTCAGAATAAAACACTGATGACGACAAACACGTGGCTGATGTGGAAAAGGCTGAAGTAGTTCCGTCGTCGGCCACTAGGACGAAACCAGATCTAGACCAGGACTAAACCAGGACTAAACAAGGACTAAACCAGATCTAGACCAGGACTAAACCAGGACTAAACAAGGACTAAACCAGATCTAGACCAGGACTAAACCAGGACTAAACAAGGACTAAACCAGGACGAAACCAGGACGAAACCAGGACTAAACCAGGACGAAACCAGATCTAGACCAGGACTAAACCAGGACTAAACCAGGACTAAACCAGGACTAAACCAGGACTAGACCAGGACTAAACCAGGACTAGACCAGGACGAAACCAGGACTAAACCAGGTCTAGACCAGGACTAAACCAGGACTAAACCAGATCTAGACCAGGACTAAACCAGGACTAAACCAGGACGAAACCAGGTCTAAACCAGGACGAAACCAGGACGAAACCAGGACGAAACCAGATCTAGACCAGGACTAAACCAGGACTAAACCAGATCTAGACCAGGACTAAACCAGGACTAAACCAGGACGAAACCAGGTCTAAACCAGGACTAAACCAGGACTAAACCAGGACTAGACCAGGACGAAACCAGGACTAAACCAGGTCTAAACCAGGACTAGACCAGGACTAGACCAGGACTAAACCAGGTCTAAACCAGGACTAGACCAGGACTAAACCAGGACTAAACCAGGACTAAACCAGATCTAGACCAGGACTAAACCAGGACTAAACCAGGACTAAACCAGGACTAAACCAGATCTAGACCAGGACTAAACCAGGACTAAACCAGGACTAAACCAGGACTAAACCAGGACTAAACCAGGACTAAACCAGGACTAGACCAGGACTAAACCAGGGACGAATCAGGGCAAATCCAGGACTAAAAACAGGAATAAATCCATAAATAAAATTGGGCTAAAGGTCCTTACCAAGACTGAAAAGGACTAAACCTTGGACTAAACCTTGGACTAAAACAGGACTAAACCAGGACTAAACCTTGGACTAAACCTTGGACTAAAACAGGACTAAAACAGGACTAAACCAGGACTAAACCTTGGACTAAAACAGGACTAAATTCAGGTCTAAGTTTTGTGTTAAATTTTAAACTTTTGTCCCATTAGATTCTGAGTTAGTTGCAGTATTTTTCCTTTAATTTATTTGAACTGGAACAAAACTAATGCCATTAAAATCCAAAAGCCTCATGTCTTTCTTGATCAGGTTTAGTGTTAGTGTTGTTAGTGTGTTGTAGTGTTGTTTTGGTCATTTGAGGACTGACGACTGATGGAGGAGTGTGTTGTGTTTGTGAAGGATCCAGTTCCTGATCCACTTCGTCACGAGGCTCTGTTTCCACTGAGCTCAGCACTGCTCCATAACGACGGCTCGTCTGGGAGTTCGACCAGGATCGTTTCTCTGCTGACTTCAGTTCAAAGATAAAAACAGCAGCATTTTGAGCCACATGCTTCAAAGTGTGATTCAGAAAATGAGCAAAGATGAAAATAAATAGAAACTTAGTATTTTATTTACTTAACTTCCCTGTTTGGGGTCTCCCTTTTGTTCCCACATTTCTAAGATTTTACCTAGTTTGTTCTAAGGGATTGTAACAGATGAGAACCTCTATTCAGGAACAGAAAACCTTGGACAATCACATGCTCCAAAAAGGAGCGCTCCCATTGGTCGACACTTGTCACATGACGTTCCAGGAAGTTGAATAGCTGCAGATAAAGTGTATTTTCAGCTGAATATGTCTTTTAACAGAGAAACAGCTGAAAAAAGAAAAGCATCAACAGAGAAAAGGGAGGCAACGTAAAACACAGATAAATACTGTCAATTCAATCACGTAATGTTTAACGAGGAGGAGATAATTGTCGTCCTGACACTGAAGTCACAGCTAAGCTAACGCTAAACTCTAAACTTCAGTTTGGTCAAGTGGATTAGTATTAGACAGGGACAAAAAAAAAAAAAGGAGAAAATCAGGGAGTGGTGCAACATCCAGAAAATTAACCCAAACACTTTCATGTTATTTTCAAAAAGACAAAATAAACTTGACATTAAAAACACAATGACTTGAATAATTCTTTAAAATGATCAAATTTATTTTCACAGTTTATAAGTTATGTGCAAAACTCCTCAAATCTCTGCTGGATCTAATCTCAGAACGTTCATCAACTCAATCAGTCCTTATATTAACATTTATATATTTGTATATATTTATATTTCATAAACACACTGAACAGAGACAAACAGAGAACGACGGGACAGAAACACAACAGGCGACAGTCAGAAGAGTCAGTGCATAACATCCATAAATCAGTGCAGTACAGATAGTTTTACAACAATAATGAGGTCAGTACAGTATGTTTTCATTTACATTTAAATATGAGGAAAACATGCAACATGAAGATTCAGGAATAAAACAATATCAATAACAATGAAAAAAAGCAAGAAATGTACAATTATTTACAATATAATTAAATACAGGCTCATATTGCGCTGCTTTTTTAATACTATATTATTCTATCTGTTTAAAAAATACTATTATATTGCAATATTACTGTGTTCTTCAGCAAAATTCATGCACGAAGCTAAACTATGTGAATAATCTTAGCCCTATTCAAGAGTAAAGTGAATCTAATGATGTTCTGTACTAGTCTTTACAGTGAAGCCATGTCTTTGTATTGTTTGTGTTTCAATCTTGAATAAAGCTCAAAAACATGAAATAAATCAAATGTGTCGATACAAATATAAAAAACAACAGTCACAAAACAAAACACATGAAATATATCACATTGTATTTTCAAATGTTCTGTAAAAGCCCTAAAAGAAGAAAATGTGAAGGTTTCTGCTCATTTTTTATTTACAATTTTGCTAATTTCTCCAGTTTTGGTTTAAAAATGTAATATTTACAGCGAGTTGATGAGACTGAAACACACCGTGATGAGTTTAGAATAAAAACTAAAGTTAAAGTGAGTGTTTTTTGTAGTAATTCTCAACATTGTACAGATTTGATGAAACAGAGATGGTCACAGTGCTGCAGAATATGGCCTTTTATTTAGTGTTTGTTTAATGCATCAACGACAAAGGTTTTCACAGAGTTTCTGAGAGTTTCTGTTTCAGCCTGATTTATTTTATTTATACAGAACATTTCACCAAATGCACCAGCACAGAATTAAAACACAAACGCAAATAATAAATAATACTCTTAGTAGTTACTAGCTTTCATTAAAATTATCAAAAAAAACCTAAATCAGACTTTCATTAAAACAATAAAATAAAATAAAAAACAAATGAAAGAAAGAATAAAAAATACATAAATAAATAAAAATAATAATAAAACCAAATAAATAAATAAATATAAATAATAAAACAATGAAATACGGTCAATAAAATCCAGAGAATAAAAGTTGGTCTAAAGATGAGACTTGATGAGAACTTGACAATTCCATAAAAATGTCTTCATTTTGTTTTGTTTTTAAAAGGAACTTGAATTGAAAATATGCCTCATTATTCCACAACTGAGGATTATTTTCTTCAACGTCATTCTGTACCAACAGCTTTTGTTAAATGATTGATTTTAAAGATTGATTTTGAAGTTAAACGACTCTGAATATAAATTATTTTATTTTTTTTCGTGTATGTTTTGTTTTGTATTTTTGTTTCTGTTTATTATAAGCTTTAATTGGCTTCTGACTGTGTTCCATTTCACAAAAGACACCAATGTCAGTGCTGGAAACTTTTGTGAATAAACTACACTAAAAATAACACAAACTCTTCACAGACACAAAGACGAAAAACAAGTTTTTAATTTGTTTAAATCCCGTTCGTCGTGTATTGTCTGCCTTTTGCTGAATGTTTCTAAAGCTCTGAGAAGTCGGCTGGTCTCCTGAATCCAACACAAACAAATAAAGTCATTAATAAGAATAAATCATAATTACGTTGTGACCGAAGAACAGTCAGTGATCTTCTGAAAATGACGAGTGTTGATTCTGACGTGAAGCTGGAGAGTTGTCAGAGTTCATGTCCTGCAACAATAAAAACAGAGTTATAAAGATGAATATTACAGTTATAAGAGTTATAAAGATGGATATTACAGTTATAAGAGTTATAAAGATG
>CM072164.1:1754614-1790671 GCA_036850595.1 Rhyacichthys aspro | reverse complement strand
AAACCATTCAAATACATCATCTTCTTATCTTTTTTTATGTGTTTCACGAAAAAATTGAAGACTAATCCTTCCAGATTCTGTGTAACGGTGGAAGTGTCATATTTATTAAAGTGGCTGGTGTCTCACCCTGAGCGAGGGCCGAGGGGGTCTGACGGGCCTCACAGCTCGGACCGCTTCAGCCGCCGGAGCCTTCTGTCGTCTGTCCAGAGGCTCCAGGTCGTCGGCCACGTCGGGACAGCCCACGTACCCCCCGGCCCTGAACACCGAGCCCAGGTCCCCCTCCAGGAGGCCGTGGCAGACCCGGTTGTTGGAGACCGCGGAGGCGTTGGAGGTGGTGTTCTCCGGCGCCGCGTCGCTGTCCGAGCTGTTGTTGGACTGACTCAGCTCCGCGTCCTGGATGCACCGGTTGTTGTTCGCTTCGGGTAAATCCTTACTCAGAACCTCTTGATTTCCGTAATTATCTGTATCGAACGCTTCCTGATTGCTACTGAACTCGTGGTATTTGTGGTTGTCGTGGCTGACTAACACTTCCCGATTCTCCGCTCTGGTGAAATCCAGCAGCTCCTGGTTGCTTTGCTCCAAATCGAGCACTTCCTGGTTTCCCGATCGTCCGAAGTGAGGATCCTGAAGAACGCGGCTACACTGTTCTAGCACCTCTTTGTTTTCATATTCACACGGTTCTCGGGGGTCGCCGTAGAAGACGTCCAACACTTCCTGGTTTTCGGGTCCACAATCCACTAACTCTTGGTTTTCTGCTTCCTCTGTTTCCTGTTTGTCTTCGTTGATATTAGACGGTTCCAGCACTTCTTGGTTTTCGTAATCCACCAGAAGCTGATCGTGGCCGCTCTGTTTGTTTCCTGAAGGCTCCAGAACTTCTTGGTTGCTATAGTTCGAGTCTACCTGCTCCTCGTTGTCGTAGCTGATCGGGTTCTCCTCGTTACTGGGAGCACACAAGTCCAGCACCTCTTGGTTTATCTCCTCGGGGCTCAGCTTAAATCCGTACGGGTCGCATCCGTGAGACGTTACGCTGAAAGAATAAGGGTTGAAGTTCGGCGGAGAAGACAGCGGCTCGGGGTCGAAGGCCAGGTCCGGTTCTGACGTGTCCGGGCTTTGAGCTTCGTCCGGGTCGAGGAGGGTGTGGCTGGAGTGTTCGGGGCTGAGTTTGAAGCCGTACGGGTCGAAGGAAGACTGACTGGTGGGTTCGTAGCTCACGTCGAAGCTCAGCTCTCTCAGGTCCGACTGGAGGAAGAAGTCCTGCGAGTCTTTGGCGGGAGTTACGGGACTATGTGGGTCCTGGATGCGACCGGAGACCACTTCTGCGTTTGGTTTTTGTGGCTCGGAGGAGACTGAGTTTACACCTGGAAAATAAAACAGAGGTTAAAGATAAGTGGCTTCATTTATTTCATTTTGTTTGACCTTATAAGACAGAGCGTATATTCAGATTGAGGTTAATTTAATGTCATCATGAAGAAATAAATCTTTAACTGATCAATTAAGAACAGGATGGGTTTGCGAAGAGCTTATTTTTTATTTAGTTTGACCTTTATTTAACCAGAAAAGTCCCACTGAGAATACAAAATCTCACTTATTGTACACCTATTGTACATTGTGTTGTACATGAAGTTAACCAGAAGAATTGTTTAATTTTTAGTCCTGCACAACAAACAAAGTAAATACATGTTTTTCTTTTCTTTTTATGACATTATTGACATTATTTGCGTTGCTCTGGGAACAGTTCAGTGTTTAGAGGAAACTAGACTTTTTGACATTGTTAGAATTAATTTCATTTATTACCTCAGCCTAGTTAAAGATACACATTTTTATCCATTTATAATAATGATGTGGGTCTGTTTGACGGAAATATTATGGAATTTCACCGATGAAAATGTGAAAGACTTGATGTTTTTGTTTGATCTGACGGAGAAGCATCCATGACATAGTTCTTTATTATATTTGTGAACAGTTATTTTACCCAGCGTCCTCTCTGCTGCGTCAGCCGTCATCCCAGTCATCGACCCCAGACTCAGCTCCTCGATGTCCGACGGAGGAGAGATGGCTCCGAGGTCCAGTTCGTACCCATTAGGGTCGGACTCCCCCGAGTACTGCCCCTGCGACCTCCAGCCCCTGATGGGCACCGGGCCCAGCTCCTCGGACGAGCTCTGGATGGGTTTGAAGCCCGCCTCGTCGTCGCCGCAGCCCGCCGCCTCCAGGTCCTCTCGGCTGTAGCTGATCTCGATGTCGCTGTCCTCGTCGGGAAACTCCGACTCGAAACACTGAGTCCCGGTGGAGGCCTTGTTCTCGGCGCAGGACAGGCTCCGGTCGGGGTCGTCGGCTCCGGGGTCGGCGCCCTCGTGATGATCCGCGGGGTCCTCCGGGAACAGGACGTCTGCGGCGAACGGGTCGCTGCCTTTGAAGGGGTCAGAGGTGAACCCATCTAGGGACAGACCACAAACGTACACAAATAATCACAATCAACACAATAAATACAACAATAAAGTATAGTTTTGGTTCAGTCTGTATTTTTACGCCACAAAAAAACTACATACCTCAACTTTAAAGTGATAATAAACTGACCATTCAACATGAATCAATAGTATTTGTAGAAACTCTAATAGAGTCTAGTCTACTGATCCAATTAATCACAATTCACAAACACCTTGAGTTGATTATTACTCACCGGACGAGTCTGTTTTAGGGAAAAGGTCTTCATTAAAAAGGTCGTCTGCAAAAACAAAAGCATCTATTTTAATCCAATGACAACATTAATGTGATCTTTAGAAAATAAAATGATGATGAGTGTGTTTTGTCGCCTGGTTTTGAAGTCTGGAAGTGAATTATGGAAGAATAAAGTGCATCTGGACGTTCTAAATAATGATAAAATCTGTTAAAATGTGCCTTGTGTGTCTTGTCCTGAATGTTACATGTTTGCAATGAATCAAATAAAGCCGTAAATGTCTAAATGTTGTGTAAATGTGATAAAGACACGTACGGTCCCCCTGGCAGTGGGCGAAGGGGTTGGCCTGGTAGAAATCTAACTGACTCAGACGATTGGAGCCGACAGGAGCCTCTTTCGCTTTGACCTCTTTTTCCGCTTCGTTGTTACTGTCTCCTTCCTCGAGATCCTCGTCCACGTCCGACCGGTCCATCTAGAGACGCCACAGCAGAGTCTCAGCCCGTTTCTGACCCAGTGGCTTTTATTTGTTCAGTGATAAACGAGTAAAGAGTACCTTCGGAGAACTGGAGCCGCTGTCGTCCACTTCTTCTCTGGTGTCTGCGAGGTTGTGGCAGAACGCAGGGTCGTTGGCTCCCTGTCCACACATTTAACACGATAGAACGCATTAACGATGATGAAACGATGATTAACTAAAGACATGGACCAATAAATCCTAATGTAAGACAATGGCTGTGTCTGAAGTGTTCCCTTGTGGCTAAATAGTGCACATTATAGTGTTTTTTAATGTTGTAGTGGTGTCCAGTGTCTCTAATTAAGTGCAATCAAAGTTTCTGAGGTTTAAACAATTATTTGGGAATTTAAAACTTGTAAATAAACTTATCCATTCACAAAAAACACAGCACTTTTATTAATTAATCTGAGAGAAACCTCTAGATTTAACACATGTCTGTATTTAAAGCTCAGCTCAGCTCAGGTTTTATTTTATTTTATTTATTTTAGCATAGTTTTTAATTTACACATGTATAGTTTTTCTTAGTATCTTAATTTAGAACAGTTTTATTTTTTTTAATCTTACCTTAAATGAGGTCTTATAGTATTATAATATTAATTAATATAGTGCAACCCTGTGTATTTGTAAAAAAAAAAAAAAAAAAAAGGAAAAAGCTCCTGTAGAAATGTAATATAATTCAGACGCTCTTCTTTATGTCAACACTAGAGGGCAGTATTGCGGTTCAAAGTGTCAACTCAGCACATCCAGTATTTGTTCCAGTAGCCATTAAAACACTGGAAGATAATTATTTATTTATCCTTGATCTTGCACCAGTTAGTTTGTATTTGTGTGGTACCATGATGAGATCTGCGTAGGCGGGCAGCGACTGGCTCCGCCCCCAGGGTCGGACCGGGATGGGCTCGTCCTCGGTGGTGTCGGCCGGAGACGACGAGCCCTCGAGCTGACTCTGAGGAGTGACCGCTCCACCGGACAAAGAGCAGAGGGTGTTCTCCTCCTGCAGCGACACGGGACGATTCACAATCAATACAACGCAATCAATATCAGGCCATAGCTCCTTCAAAATAAAAGGGAAAAGGTGTAAATAGGTACAGCCACTCTCCTCCAAAATCAGTCTAGAGACCTCTCCTGCTTCTCTTTTATTAAAAAATAAAACCAGATCAATGTTTCCTCCAAAACACTAATCCATTGGACCAAACTGAAGTTTAGAGTTTAGCGTTAGCTTAGCTGTGACTTCAGCGTCAGGACGACAATTATCTCCTCCTCGTTAAACATTACGTGATTGAATTGACAGTATTTATCTGTGTTTTACGTTGCCTCCCTTTTCTCTGTTGATGCTTTTCTTTTTTCAGCTGTTTCTCTGTTAAAAGACATATTCAGCTGAAAATACACTTTATCTGCAGCTATTAAACTTCCTGGAACGTCATGTGACAAGTGTCGACCAATGGGAGCGCTCCAAGGTTTTCTGTTCCTGAATAGAGGTTCTCATCTATTACAATCCCTTAGAATAAACAGTAGATGGATCAGAAAGACTAAGATGAACCATTTCCTGTTGTTTTAAATGTTTTCTCAGGTGTGTGTCAGAGCTGTACCTGCAGGATCTCCTCGTACGACTGTCGGATGGAGTCCTGCAGAGGCGTGTTCCTCTCCCCAGCCTCCTCCACCTTCCTTCGGGCCTGTTTGACCTCGTCCCTCAGTTTCCTCAGCCTCCATCGAGCTCGGGCCAGCTCTCGCTCGTACTCCTCCACCTGACTCTCTCTGACGGCCTCTTCCGCCTGAAGCGACAGGATCTGGAACAGAAGTCAGCCAGGACGGTTATTTATGGCTCAAGGCACAACAGAAACATGCCAGCCTTGCAACTACACTGTATATACTGTATTTAATGTGTATTCTGCAGGATTTATGTAGTAGATTTGGTTTAACCCTTGTGGCTCCTTTAATATTAACATACACTCTTTAACCTGAGGCCCAAAACAGTCCTGCCCATAAAAGTGTAATGAAAATATAATAAATAAATATTTTTTTCATTTTCACCTCATCAAATTTGTGCAACAACTTTCTACTTAACCATAGACATAAAGTTTATTATTATTTTTTATGTTTTTTTAATTGTTTTTATGCCCTTTTTTCCTAAGAATCCCTGATTTTTCAACAGAAAAAACACAAAACATGCAATATTTTTTTAAAAATAAGGTGCAAAGTGGAATATTTGGGTGGGTTATTACAGCCTTGACAACATTTGTTTTTCATGCATTATTATTTTTGAGGCAATGAGGGTTTATTCACAAAAACTTACATCTTTTCAACAACTTTATTCCCAACCACAGATTATTATTGTAGTTTATTATTTATTATATATATTTCTTCTCTGATATGGTGCAGAGCAACTACTCGTATCTATATTTACACATCTATAAATAAACCCCAGACAATAAACCTGTATTAATCCAGGACTAAACCAGGGCTAAACCTGGACTAAATTCATGACTAAACCTGGACTAAAGCAGGACTAAACCAGGACTAAACCTGAACTAAACCTGGACTAAACCAGGACTAAAGCAGGACTAAAGCAGGATTAAAGCAGGACTAAAGCAGGACTAAAGCAGGACTAAAACAGGACTAAACCTGGACTAAACCAGGACTAAACCAGGGCTAAACCAGGACTAAGTCAAGACTAAAGCCAGGACTAAATTCATGACTAAACCTGGACTAAACCAGGACTAAACCAGGGCTAAACCAGGACTAAGTCAAGACTAAACCTGGACTAAAACAGGACTAAACCTGGACTAAACCAGGACTAAACCAGGGCTAAACCAGGACTAAGTCAAGACTAAAGCCAGGACTAAATTCATGACTAAACCTGGACTAAACCAGGACTAAACCAGGACTAAACCTGAACTAAACCTGAACTAAACCTGGACTAAACCAGGACTAAAGCAGGACTAAAGCAGGATTAAAGCAGGACTAAAGCAGGACTAAAGCAGGACTAAAGCAGGACTAAAGCAGGATTAAAGCAGGACTAAAGCAGGATTAAAGCAGGACTAAAGCAGGACTAAAGCAGGACTAAAGCAGGACTAAAGCAGGACTAAACCAGGACTAAAGCAGGACTAAAGCAGGACTAAAGCAGGACTAAAGCAGGACTAAAGCAGGACTAAAGCAGGACTAAACCAGGATTAAAGCAGGACTAAAGCTAAACTAAATCCAGAAATAAACTGGGTCTAAACCCTGGACTAAACCAGGACTAAACCAGGACTAAACCTGAACTAAACCTGGACTAAAGCAGGACTAAAGCAGGACTAAAGCAGGATTAAACCAGGTCTAAACCAGGATTGAAAAGGACTAAAACCCAGAATAAAGCAGGACTCGTGCCTGGAATAAACCAGGACTAAACCAAGACTAAACCAAGACTAAATCAAGACTAAAT
The DNA here is from genome assembly GCA_036850595.1 of Rhyacichthys aspro. Taxonomy (NCBI): domain Eukaryota; kingdom Metazoa; phylum Chordata; class Actinopteri; order Gobiiformes; family Rhyacichthyidae; genus Rhyacichthys; species Rhyacichthys aspro. Next base: position 1,784,065 of record CM072164.1, on the reverse strand, counting down.
CAAGACTAAACCAGGACTAAACCAGGACTAAACCAGGACTAAACCAGGACTAAACCAGGACTAAACCAGAGCAGAGCAACTACTGGTATCTATATTTCCACATCCATAAATAAAGCCCCGACAATAACCCCGTATTAACCCGTTTACCTGCTGACTCTCCTCGTAACACAACTGTCTGGTCGCCTTGATTTGTTGGATGAGTTTGTCTTTGTGTTTTTCTAACTTCTCCAGAGTCTCCTCGAGCTCTTTTCGATCCGACTGCTGCTCCTTCAGCTCCAGGTTCTCCACCGCCACCGAGTTCTCCAGCTCCTGAAACGCACCGACAAACATCACACTCCAGCCGCGCTTTTACGAACCAAACCTGCCGTTCAGCGCCACGGGACGAGCAGCATGCAACACTCAACGGGGCAGCAGGGTTTTAATGAAGGGAACCTGAAGCACATGCACAGATATAAACCAGAAATGGAATATAACTTGAACTGGAGCTTTTAGGGACGAAATACTGAAGGAATTATGTAAATGGATGTCTGTGATATCAGCTACAATCGCCTCAAGAAACAAGCAATTCAATTCAGACTCAATTAAATAATAAATACAGGTTATTTTGGTTTGTAAATGTCAGACACATTTAATATTATTACAGCTGTGATCATCTCTCTGTCCGTGACTAATCTAATAACGTATTAAAGGTAAGTATTAAGTGTTACCAGATATAATTTCATTTGATTTGTGAGTGATAACTGCAGATGAAACGAACCCTCAGTCCAGGTTTCTTCACAGATTTTGAAAGAGTAAAGACTAAAACACGACGAGATTCTTTGCCAGATTTTACCCATGACTCTCAGTCGTTCTTTTGACATTTTGACATTCTAGTCGGGGACAGTCGGCACGAAACTCTGATGAATCTTTTGTACTGTAAACACGTGTCAACAACCAATGAAAAAGAGAAGCTGGGACACAGGAAATGGAGTCAGAAATGACAGGAAGTAGTGTGAATGTCAACTGAGAGACAAAAACCTGCTGAAACCAGTCTGTTAGCGTCGTCAAAATCTGTAAAGAAAGAAGAAAAAGAAAGAAGTCGTGTAGTGTGTCCCCAGCGTCACCGACTGAGGATCTCTCGCCGTTCTCCGTCGTTCTTTTGACATTTAAACTACTTCCTGTCATTTCTGACTCTATTTCCTGTGTCCCAGCTTCTCTTTTTCATTGGTTGTTGATTCCAGTCCAGATTCAGCTCAAAAAATTCATCAGATTTTTGTCCAGTCTGTCCCCAACTGGAGCAGACTGATGCAGACTAAGAATCAAGGGTAAAATCTGGCAAAGAATCTTGTATCGTGTTCTCAGATGAAATATTACTGACTATTTTCCAGTAAATACTTCCTGCTGCAGATGCACTCACAGGAAGGAGTCCTCTCTATTTTCCTCAAAGACGTATTAATTTTAATGCGATCCACTGCTGCAGACTTTTATCATTCACTTAACGCCAACACAATTACTCTGCAGCAGACGGAAGGGATTGATTTAGAAAGAGAGACGAGAGGAAGCGTCTTGTAAAAACACCAGAATCAGATTAAACAACTGTGAGATGATGAAGCAGAATGAAGCTGTTTAAAACAACACGGAGCTCTTCACAAATGACCTTTGAACCTAACAATACTGCTCTTGTTCATTAGATCATACTCATAAATATGGCCCGGAACTCTTTATTGGAGCAAATATTGTACTGATGTTATTCTGATAATATGATAAACACTAGTTCATTTGATTTAGAATAAAACGTTATTAAGGAGCTTTTGTGATTTTTGGATTTTCAATAAAAATAAGTGAATTTCACAAAGTGACACTAAATCTCTGTAACACACGACTCTGTCTGGTTCTGTTTGTGTGTGTGTTGTGTGTTTTTACAACGAAGCATGACATCACACACAGACCATGACGTGAAGCAGAGGATGATGGGAAATGGAGTTCAAAGATACAATGGTAAGGAGCACACATTGATAATCTATTTGTATTGGTCCTAAACCAGGTCTAAACCAGGACTAAACCAGGACTAAACCAGGTCTAAACCAGGACTAAACCAGGACTAAAGCTGGACTAAAGCTGGACTAAACCAGGTCTAAACCAGGACTAAAGCTGGACTAAAGCTGGACTAAACCAGGTCTAAACCAGGACTAAACCAGGTCTAAACCAGGACTAAACCAGGACTAAACCAGGTCTAAACCAGGACTAAAGCTGGACTAAAGCTGGACTAAACCAGGTCTAAACCAGGACTAAAGCTGGACTAAACCAGGTCTAAAACAGGACTAAACCAGGTCTAAACCAGGACTAAACCAGGACTAAATTCAGGACTAAAGCAGGACTAAACCAGGTCTAAACCAGGACTAAACCAGGTCTAAACCAGGACTAAACCAGGTCTAAACCAGGAATAAAGCTGGACTAAACCAGGTCTAAACCAGGTCTAAACCAGGTCTAAACCAGGACTGAACCAGGACTAAACCAGGTCTAAACCAGGACTAAACCAGGTCTAAACCAGGACTGAACCAGGACTAAACCAAGACTAAACCAGGACTAAACCAGGACTAAACCAAGTCTAAACCAGGACTAAAGCTGGACTAAAGCTGGACTAAACCAAGACTAAACCAGGACTAAACCAGGACTAAAGCTGGACTAAAGCTGGACTAAACCAAGACTAAACCAGGACTAAACCAGGACTAAACCAAGACTAAACCAGGACTAAACCAGGACTAAACCAAGTCTAAACCAGGACTAAACCAGGACTAAACCAAGACTAAACCAGGACTAAACCAGGACTAAATCAAGACTAAACCAGGACTAAACCAAGACTAAACCAGGACTAAACCAGGACTAAACCAAGTCTAAACCAGGACTAAACCAGGACTAAACCAGGACTAAACCAGGACTACATCTGTGTCTAAACCCAGGACTAAATCTGTGACATCACACACACAGACCATGACATCACAGCAGAGGATGATGGGAAATGGAGTCCATAGCTTCAATGAGAAGGTGCACACAGACTATTCATTCATCACATGTTCCTCTTGATGATTTCTGCCCAAAACTGACACAACACACACACAACACACACACAACAGACACACAACAGACACACAACAGACACACAACAGATGCACATGCAACCAACACACAACAGACACACAACATACACACACACACACGCGCACACACACAACAGCAGAGACACACACACACACACAACAGCAGACACACAACAGACACACACACACACACAACAGCAGACACACAACAGACACACACACACACACACACAACAGCAGACACACAACAGACACACACACACACAGCAGCATATACACAACAGACACACACACACACACACAGACACAGACACACACACAGCAGCAGACACACACAGAACAGCAGACACACAACAGACACACACACAGCAGCAGACACACACACACACACACACGGCAGCAGACACACACCAGACACACACACACACACACACAGCAGCATATACACACACACACTCACACACACACACACACACACACACACACGGCAGCAGACACACACCAGACACACACACACACACTCACACACACACGGCAGCAGACACACACACACACACACACACGGCAGCAGACACACACCAGACACACACACACACACACACACACACACACACACACACACACACGGCAGCAGACACACACCAGACACACACACACACACACACACACACACACACACACACACAGCAGCAGCAGCAGACACACAACAGACACACACACGGCAGCAGACACACTCACACACACACGGCAGCAGACACACACCAGACACACACACACACACACACACACACACGGCAGCAGACACACACCAGACACACACACACACACACACACACACACACACACACACACACACGGCAGCAGACACACACCAGACACACACACACACACACACACACACACACACACACACACACACACACGGCAGCAGACACACACCAGAGCCAGGTGCTGCGGTCTTCTTACTCTGATCTCCGCCGTCTTGCTGAGGACCCTGTCGTCCATGTCCAGGCCGTCGTCTCTGGGGGAGGACCAGCAGAGCAGACACGAGTGTTTAAGCAGCGAGGCCAGCGTCGACTCGTTCTTGCCCCAGTCCCCCTTCCCTCCATCGTGCGCTACATCCCAGGACCCCTCCAGCTTTTCCTGCTGCACCGCTGGCTCCTCCATTTCTGCAGACCTCCCCCCTCTCTCTCTCTCTCCTCGCGCGCTGCTCTCTCTGATGCTACACCGCAGAGGGGGCGGGGCTAAGGCGGGGAGGGGACGGAGGCAGGGGCAGCTGGGGGTGGATGAGTCAGTCTGGAGGAGAACACGGCTCCGACGCTCCACCCGCTAATGTTTTTATGCCTTTCGCTTGTCCGCCCGAGCCCCCTCCCCTTTTATCACAGTCCCGTCCCTCCCTCCTTTCCTCGTACCCCTCCTTTCCTCGTACCCCTCCTCTCCTCGTACCCCTCCTTTCCTCGTACCCCTCCTCTCCTCGGACCCCCACCCCTCCATCACTGGCCACTGCAGCAGCCTTCACTAAAACACGCGAGAACAGCCACTGAGTCATTCACAAAAACCCTACACCTCAAAACTCCTCAAATTAAAACATTACCCTTAGACTCCATAAAGTCTCTTTGTTTGTTTCATTTTTATCCTTTCCACACACATATAGATTAGTTTCCAATTCTGCTAATGTAAAAAAAAACATTGATTCTGATCATTTTTATTTTTTGTGCAAAGCTGTTTGTAAATAAATTGCTGCTGGGTTCATGGGACACACCAAAAAATGTGTTTTTAATGGTTGTGATGGAAATATAAAGGGTTTTCAACAACAGGGAGGAAAAAAATAAATATTAAAAACAGAAATCACATTGCAATGATTGTTGAGAGTGATGGAAATATGAATTTAGAATGAGAGTCAATGGCACAAAAAAGGCACATTTAGATTAAAAGGTATAAGAAAGACTTGAAGTATAAAAAAAATAATGAAAAATTAAAATTAAGTCCAAAATACACAACCTGGACAAATATTATGTCATGTGCATCAACACAGACAGAGTTATGCAAAAATAAAATGTAAAAAACACAAAAAATGTCCAGCATCAGAAGGAGTTAAAGTCAAGGAAAAAGAAAAAGGAAAAAGCTTAAATGCATCGAGACGTCTGAACTCAGAGAGATGTTCAAAATAACACAAATATGAAGAGAAACAGAATTAAAATGTGCTACTTCTCTTTTCTAATTTAAAACAAAACACAATAGAATAGTATTGAATAGATACAAAACTGATATGTTCCATTTGACACTAATATTATGGTCTTGTTTCTTCTTTTTTTCTTTCTTTTGGAGGAATGGGTCGGCATTATTTTGTGTTTCTTTGTGTTTATTTGTAAATCTGTGAGTAATATGAGCAGTAGATAATATTACTGTAAGCACCAAAAAACAAAATAACCAAGAATTGCTTAAAATTAATGATTGAGCTGTTAATGTGTGGAAATTTAAAGTTCTACAGTCGTCTAGAACAATATAAATATAAATAAGTCGTTATCGGATCAGTTTCTTCTGGTCAGACACATGAGATTTAATGGAACAGGGCTGTTGTTGTTATAAATGTGAGAAATATCTGCAAAAAGCAACAGAACGTGATAGATACTGGTTCATTTCTGACAGATTACATTAAAACGACTACAATGTGAAGAATGCATCCTAATATTCTGGTGGATCAGAGGAACAGTGTGGTACCTGCACTGATCTGAGACCCCTGTGTTTTCATCCTTTGTTTAAATGAATGGGACCTGGTGGGTGTGTCTTCTTCAACCAATCACAGCTGAGAAAACGTGAAGTCCATTTTATTCTCACTTTTGTGGAATATTCTTGTGTTTTTATGTCTGGGCTCGTCCTGAAAGCTGCAGTTCTCAAGAATCAGGTCTGAACCAGGTCTAAACCCATCACACAAAGACTTTTACAGATAGAAGCATAAAATTAACAACTAATTGTTCATAAAAATCATAGATCTGTTTATTGTGTGACTGTAAATGCACTGAAACATATGTGTACCTCTTTGTTTATTTATGCAAATTAGCCTCATGTTCTTTTTTTGTCCCTGTCTCAGACTCTCCTCCAAAATCAGTCTAGGGACCTCTCCTGCTTCTCTTTTATTAAAAAATAAAACCACAAAATACTAATCCATTTGACCAAACTGAAGTTTAGAGTTTAGCGTTAGCTTAGCTGTGACTTCAGCGTCAGGACGACAATTATCTCCTCCTCGTTAAACATTACGTGATTGAATTGACAGTATTTATCTGTGTTTTACGTTGCCTCCCTTTTCTCTGTTGATGCTTTTCTTTTTTCAGCTGTTTCTCTGTTAAAAGACATATTCAGCTGAAAATACACTTTATCTGCAGCTATTAAACTTCCTGGAACGTCATGTGACAAGTGTCGACCAATGGGAGCGCTCCTTTTTCAAGCAGGGTTTTCTGTTCCTGAATAGAGGTTCTCATCTTTTACAATCCCTTACAATAAACAGGAGATGGATCAGAAAGACTGTTTTTTCACCAGAAGAAAAAATATCAGGTTCAGTTTGTTTAACACAATCTTTAATGCAAACTACAGCAGCCTCAGAGATACTTTATATTTAGATTTTGGATCTTTTGTTCCATATTCGTGTAATTCATCGTCTTTCCTACTTTTCCAGTTTAAGCCTGTTTCAGTGTCACATTCTGTCACATCAGCTCTTTTATTTTTATGGATGAATAAGCAGGTCACAGTAGGAACTTGCATGATTTGAACCCTATTCACTGAGCCGTTAATGTCAGTCTGTGTGTGCTACTGCAGCCTCAGATCCAGTCTCATTCTGAGCCATTATTTCATCTCTGTTCCTGCTGTTTAACTTAAGTATCAGTTCAGACAGTACTATTTACCCTGCAGGTGACATTTCAGCGTGTTTTGGTGCAGTTGTGGAGTCTTACCCCTCATGGCTGTGCCCGGCCTTGGGTCTCCTCAGACAGTCCAGGACAAAGCGCATCATTACTGCAGAGCTCGGCCTGTCATCCTCAGCCCGGCGCCGTGTTGTGCTCTGTCTCCGGCTCGTTTCCAAGCAGCAGCAGCAGCATCATCTGAGAGAGCAGCAGCACAGAGGGTCAAACCGGCAGCAACGACAGAAAAGAGCTTCCTGTTTGACTTTCAGAATAAAACACTGATGATGACAAACACGTGGCTGATGTGGAAAAGGCTGAAGTAGTTCCGTCGTCGGCCACAAGGACTAGACCAGGACTAAACCAGGACTAAACCAGGACGAAACCAGGACGAAACCAGATCTAGACCAGGACTAAACCAGGACTAAACAAGGACTAAACCAGATCTAGACCAGGACTAAACCAGGACTAAACAAGGACTAAACCAGATCTAGACCAGGACTAAACCAGGACTAAACAAGGACTAAACCAGATCTAGACCAGGACTAAACCAGGACTAAACCAGGAATAAACCAGGACTAAACCAGGACTAAACCAGGACTAGACCAGGACGAAACCAGGACTAAACCAGGACTAGACCAGGACGAAACCAGGACTAGACCAGGACGAAACCAGGACTAAACCAGGACTAGACCAGGACTAAACCAGGACTAAACCAGGTCTAAACCAGGACTAGACCAGGACTAGACCAGGACTAAACCAGGTCTAAACCAGGACTAAACCAGAACTAAACCAGGACTAAACCAGAACTAAATCAGGACTAGACCAGGACTAAACCAGGGACGAATCAGGGCAAATCCAGGACTAAAAACAGGAATAAATCCATAAATAAAATTGGGCTAAAGGTCCTTACCAAGACTGAAAAGGACTAAACCTTGGACTAAACCTTGGACTAAAACAGGACTAAACCAGGACTAAACCTTGGACTAAAACAGGACTAAACCAGGACTAAACCAGGACTAAACCAGGACTAAACCTTGGACTAAAACAGGACTAAATTCAGGTCCAAGTTTTGTGTTAAATTTTAAACTTTTGTCCCATTAGATTCTGAGTTAGTTGCAGTATTTTTCCTTTAATTTATTTGAACTGGAACAAAACTAATGCCATTCAAATCCAAAAGCCTCATGTCTTTCTTGATCAGGTTTAGTGTTAGTGTTGTTTTGGTCATTTGAGGACTGACGACTGATGGAGGAGTGTGTTGTGTTTGTGAAGGATCCAGTTCCTGATCCACTTCGTCACGAGGCTCTGTTTCCACTGAGCTCAGCACTGCTCCATAACGACGGCTCGTCTGGGAGTTCGACCAGGATCGTTTCTCTGCTGACTTCAGTTCAAAGATAAAAACAGCAGCGTTTTGAGCCACATGCTTCAAAGTGAGATTCAGAAAATGAGCAAAGATGAAAATAAATAGAAACTTTGTATTTTATTTACTTAACTTCCCTGTTTTGGGTCTCCCTTTTGTTCCCACATTTCTAAGATTTTATTTTGTTTGTGTCAGTCTCTAGAGGCAGGATTATTAGGGTTTAGGGCTGTTATTTTACCTCAGAAAGACTCTTCCAAATAAACAGTCTCTACCTGATTTTCTGATCCATCTAGTGTTTATTCTAAGGGATTGTAATAGATGAGAACCTCTATTCAGGAACAGAAAACCTTGGACAATCACATGCTCCAAAAAGGAGCGCTCCCATTGGTCGACACTTGTCACATGACATTCCAGGAAGTTTAATAGCTGCAGATAAAGTGTATTTTCAGCTGAATATGTCTTTTAACAGAGAAACAGCTGAAAAAAGAAAAGCATCAACAGAGAAAAGGGAGACAACGTAAAACACAGATAAATACTGTCAATTCAATCACGTAATGTTTAACGAGGAGGAGATAATTGTCGTCCTGACGCTGAAGTCACAGCTAAGCTAACGCTAAACTCTAAACTTCAGTTTGGTCAAATGGATTAGTATTAGACAGGGACAAAAAAAAAAAAAAAGAAGAAAATCAGGGAGTGGTGCAACATCCAGAAAATTAACCCAAACACTTTCATGTTATTTTCAAAAAGACAAAATAAACTTGACATTAAAAACACAATGGCTTGAATAATTTTTTAAATAATCTAATTTATTTTCACAGTTTATAAGTTATGTGCAAAACTCCTCAAATCTCTGCTGGATCTAATCTCAGAACGTTCATCAACTCAATCAGTCCTTATATTAACATTTATATATTTGTATATATTTATATTTCATAAACACACTGAACAGAGACAAACAGAGAACAACGGGACAGAAACACAACAGGCTACAGTCAGAAGAGTCAGTGCATAACATCCATAAATCAGTGCAGTACAGATAGTTTTACAACAATAATGAGGTCAGTACAGTATGTTTTCATTTACATTTAAATATGAGGAAAACATGCAACATGAAGATTCAGGAATAAAACAATATCAATAACAATGAAAAAAAGCAAGAAATGTACAATTATTTACAATATAATTAAATACAGGCTCATATTGCGCTGCTTTTTTAATACTATATTATTCTATCTGTTTAAAAAATACTATTATATTGCAATATTACTGTGTTCTTCAGCAAAATTCATGCACGAAGCTAAACTATGTGAATAATCTTAGCCCTATTCAAGAGTAAAGTGAATCTAATAATGTTCTGTACTAGTCTTTACAGTGAAGCCATGTCTTTGTATTGTTTGTTTCAATCTTGAATAAAGCTCAAAAACATGAAATAAATCAAATGTGTCGATACAAATATAAAAAACAACAGTCACAAAACACATGAAATATATCACATTGTATTTTCAAATGTTCTGTAAAAGCCCTAAAAGAAGAAAATGTGAAGGTTTCTGCTCATTTTTTATTTACAATTTTGCTAATTTCTCCAGTTTTGGTTTAAAAATGTAATATTTACAGCGAGTTGATGAGACTGAAACACACCGTGATGAGTTTAGAATAAAAACTAAAGTTAAAGTGAGTGTTTTTTGTAGTAATTCTCAACATTGTACAGATTTGATGAAACAGAGATGGTCACAGTGCTGCAGAATATGGCCTTTTATTTAGTGTTTGTTTAATGCATCAACGACAAAGGTTTTCACAGAGTTTCTGTTTCAGCCTGATTTATTTTATTTATACAGAACATTTCACCAAATGCACCAGCACAGAATTAAAACACATACGCAGCAAATAATAAATAATACTCTTAGTAGTTACTAGCTTTCATTAAAATTATCAAAAAAAACCCTAAATCAGACTTTCATTAAAACAATAAAATAAAATAAAAAACAAATGAAAGAAAGAATAAAAAATACATAAATAAATAAAAAAAATAATAAAACCAAATAAATAAATAACTAAATAAATTTATAAATAAATAAATATAAATAATACAACAATAAAATACGGTCAATAAAATCCAGAGAATAAAAGTTGGTCTAAAGATGAGACTTGATGAGAACTTTTTGTTTTGTTTTTAAAAGGAACTTGAATTGAAAATATGCCTCATTATTCCAACTGAGGATTATTTTCTTCAACGTCATTCTGTACCAACAGCTTTTGTTAAATGATTGATTTTAAAGATTGATTTTGAAGTTAAACGACTCTGAATATAAATTATTTTAGTTTTTTCGTGTATGTTTTGTTTTGTATTTTTGTTGCTGTTTTTGGCTCCTTTATTATAAGCTTTAATTGGCTTCTGATTGTGTTTTATTTCACAAAAGACACTAACGTCAGGGCTGGAAACTTTTGTGAATAAACAACTAAAAATAACACAAACTCTTCACAGACACAAAGACGAAAAACAAGTTTTTAATTTGTATAAATCCCGTATATTGTCTGCCTTTTGCTGAATGTTCCTAAAGCTTTATGAAGTCGGCTGGTCTCCTGAATCCAACACAAACAAATAAAGTCATTAATAAGAATAAATCATAATTAAGTTGTGACCGAAGAACAGTCAGTGATCTTCTGAAAATGACGAGTGTTGATTCTGACATGAAGCTGGAGAGTTGTCAGAGTTCATGTCCTGCAACAATAAAAACAGAGTTATAAGAATTATAAAGATGAATATTACAGTTATAAGAGTTATAAAGATGATTATTACAGTTATAAGAGTTATAAAGATGATTATTACAGTTATAAGAGTTATAAAGATGATTATTACAGTTATAAGAGTTATAAAGATGAATATTACAGTTATAAGAGTTATAAAGATGAATATTACAGTTATAAGAGTTATAAAGATGATTATTACAGTTATAAGAGTTATAAAGATGAATATTATTATAATTATAAAGATGATATTACAGTTATAAATTATAAAAATATTACAGTTATAAGAGTTATAAAGATGAATATTACAGCGTTATAAGAGTTATAAAGATGAATATTACAGTTATAAGAGTTATAAAGATGAATATTACAGTTATAAGAGTTATAAAGATGAATATTACAGCGTTATAAGAGTTATAAAGATGGATATTACAGTTATAAGAGTTATAAAGATGAATATTACAGTTATAAGAGTTATAAAGATGGATATTACAGTTATAAGAGTTATAAAGATGAATATTACAGCGTTATAAGAGTTATAAAGACTAAAGACGACAGAGGGTTTTTCTGTGTCGTGTGTTTAATCTAAACAAGAGACACAGCTCAGGAATTAAAAACTTTGGGAGAAATTCATACAAACATCACAAACAGAGGCTTTAACGCTCCTGTCGTGTTCATATCTAATAATGTTTGTGGGTGAAACTGTCCCATCCAAAAGGAGTCATGATTTCTTTTTTTTCTTCATAATTGTTTTATTCTTGAGCTTAATTATCAACCGTTTAATGAAGTTTCCCACTCCTCACAGATCATCTTTTTTAATAATTGTAATTTTAATTCATATATTGATGATATATATCTGAGTTTTCAAGGAGCTTCTGATCTGGGTCACATGAGTCACACGTGTCCATGTCATGTTTACTGCTGTACCTTTAAAAGACCCTCATCCTCACGTCTCTGTAGAAGACCCTCACGTCTCTGTAGAAGACCCTCACGTCTCTGTAGAAGACCCTCATCCTCACGTCTCTGTAGAAGACCCTCATCCTCACGTCTCTGTAGAAGACCCTCACGTCTCTGTAGAAGACCCTCATCCTCACGTCTCTGTAGAAGACCCTCATCCTCACGTCTCTGTAGAAGACCCTCACGTCTCTGTAGAAGACCCTCACGTCTCTGTAGAAGACCCTCATCCTCACGTTTCTGTAGAAGACCCTCATCCTCACGTCTCTGTAGAAGACTCTCAGCCTCACTTCTCTGTAGAAGACCCTCATCCTCACGTCTCTGTAGAAGACTCTCAGCCTCACGTCTCTGTAGAAGACCCTCATCCTCACGTCTCTGTAGAAGACCCTCACGTCTCTGTAGAAGACCCTCACGTCTCTGTAGAAGACCCTCATCCTCACGTCTCTGTAGAAGACCCTCATCCTCACGTTTCTGTAGAAGACCCTCATCCTCACGTCTCTGTAGAAGACCCTCATCCTCACGTCTCTGTAGAAGACCCTCACGTCTCTGTAGAAGACCCTCATCCTCACGTCCCTCTCGGGGCAGGACGGGTCTTTGAGTCTGAGGAGGGGACGCCGACTGAACAGAGGGGTCCAGGGTCGAGACCCCGAGAGGAGAACCACGGACCGGACTCTGGACCTGGAGCCGGCGGAGCTGAGGGGCCCCGGGGGAACAGCAGGGGTCCGTGGGGGAGGAAGGGCCCGGGCTGCCCACCGCGGGGGGAGAGGTGAGGGGTGAGGAGTTCAGGGTGCTGTAGGACGGTGGGATCATGGAGACCTGACGCTGCAGCAGTTGGAGGATGGTCCCGATCTCTGCAGACATCCGAGTCTCCAAACTACAACACACCACAAGATGATCGGATTAATCACAGTTTTACGATCGATTATAGGGTTTTACTGATCATTTTTAAAGTTTAAAGCATGTTATTAGTTTTTTATGAACCACTACGGAGCTTTAGATTTAAAAACTAGCTTCTAAAACTTCAACTTAAAGGATTGAGAACCTTTTATAAACATTGTAAAGAGTTTTAGACCCAATCCCAATTCTCTGACTCAGCCCTCCTCCTTGTTCCTCCAAATGAAGGGGTCAGGGGTCAGGGGTCAGGTCTATAATCAAACTCAGAAATGAGACCCCACTGCAGCTGTAGAGGCATGATGTGTAATAATATAAGGTTTTAAAATATATCATAAACTTTATATAATTCCTTAACTTAACATATTACAATTTTTATAATATAGCCTCATATAGTTTTTTGTGAGTATTTAGACTTGTTCTGAACAGTATCAGTCTCTGCTACAAACACAACACAACTAACATAAAAACAGACAGGTGTTGTACAATATAATAAAAAGTTGTAAAAGTTGTGTAAATACGAGACTGAGACCTGTCGACGTGACGTTAACAAACAGAAATTTATCAGAAACTAAAGAGAAAACAGATTAATACAAAAACGGGTTCAAGGTTAACCCCTCCCTCCCTCCCTCTCTCTCTCTCTCAGCCGCGGTGCCGGTGAACACAATGCATGCTGGGAGTCTATCTTTAACCCCTTTGTTTCAACGTGTCCCTCTCTGTTTGGAGGAGAGACAGCCCTGGATCCAAACGAGGAGTGGGACAGTCCTTCGTCTCGTGAACGTCCCAAACGAGGACTAAAGGGTAGAACTGGGTCAGAAGTGTCCCGGACCCACCTCCCGATCTGTCTCTGTAACGAGTCCAGTTTCCTCTCGATCTCGGCCCGGTGCCGGTGGGGGACGACGGCGGGAGGAGGCGGGGGCAGAGGAGGGGGGCTGCGGGGTTCGGACGGGGGTCCCGCAGGAACCTGCTGGTACCGCTGCTCCTCTCGACCCTCGGACCCCCACAGAGTAAAGATGGTGGACATCCCCGACAACGCGTCTGCTTCAACAGAGACACAAACATCATCTGGGTTAAAACCACTCAAAAGAACTCATTCAACTTAAAAAAAGTACAAATGTGCAGTCAATGGAACACAATACATCTGCAGTAACTCTTTCATGAACAATCTGCTGCTGGAGTCAGTTTGAGTTTAGGTTCTAGTTTCAGACAGAACCATCAAGAACCAGTGCAATCCTGATTTGTTCTGCAATTATTTTCATTCTGCATCATGATTTTTAGTTTTAGATGGATTTGAACAGGTTTTAGATGGATTTAAACAGGTTTTAGATGGATTTAAGCAGGTTTTAGATGGATTTGAGCAGGTTTTAGATGGATTTGAGTAGGTTTTAGATGGATTTAAACAGGTTTTAGTTGGATTTGAACAGGTTTTAGATGGATTTGAGCAGGTTTTAGATGGATTTAAGCAGGTTTTAGATGGATTTGAGCAGGTTTTAGATGGATCTGAACAGGTTTTAGATGGGTTTGAGCAGGGTTTAGATGGATCTGAACAGGTTTTAGATGGATTTGAGCAGGTTTTAAATGGATCTGAACAGGTTTTAGATAGATCTGAACAGGTTTTAGATGGATTTTAGCAGATTTCAGTTGGATTTGAACAGGTTTTAGATTGTTTTTAGCAGGTTTTAGATGGATTTGAGCAGGTTTTAGATGGATTTGAGCAGGTTTTAGATGGATCTGAACAGGTTTTAGATGGATTTGAGCAGGTTTTAGATGGATTCGAGCAGGTTTTAGATGGATTCGAGCAGGTTTTAAATGGATCTGAACAGGTTTTAGATGGATCTGAACAGGTTTTAGATGGATTTGAGCAGGTTTTAGATGGATCTGAACAGGTTTTAGATGGATCTGAACAGGTTTTAGATGGATTTGAGCATGATCATTCACCATCAATCACCAAACAATATTAGATGTTGTATGAGTTTATATCAATAACATATTTTGCAACAATCTCCCTCTCTTATTTTGGCGGGGCTTGACTTCCCCTCTCTCGTTAGTTCCGTCTTTTATGTCGTCGACTGGTTGTAAAAGTAACTGTTTTGACAAAGTAAGGAGTAGAAAGTACAGATATTTGTGTTCTACAGTAAACGTGGTCAGATAAATAAATAAAGTCTTGCCCGTGACGGGGTGATAGCTCTTGTCCTTCCTGTCGGGGTCGGAGCGAGTGTTGTTGGAGGTCGTGGTGTGAAGCAGCGAGGTCTGGACCGGACTCGTCAGGTCTGGATCCTCGGCCTCGTCGTCGCTGGAGAACACAGGCCCGTATCTGCACAGGTCACAGGTCACAAGTCAGAGGTCACAACCAGTTAAAGATAAATAAGCAACACACACATATTTACAAAAGGATTACAGGGAAATATATTGCTTTAGTAAAAATACAAGCAGTAAATGTGAACTGAATACACAGTGTGAGGAAGGACAGCCCATATATGGAAGTAAATTACTAACATTTAAAAAAAAAAAAACAATTAATACATAATGACTGAACGTAATATGAATAATTTGGTGGATAGTTGTTAGTAGTTTTATGTTAACAATTAAAATTTACAAATCTTTTCCATAACTTTGACTTTTGAAATTATGACTTTTTGCCTTGAAATTTAATTAAAATTTAAAATTTCAATAAAGTTTTATGATTTTTCCAGGTTAACACTGAATAATAATGAATGTAATATAATAATATATAATAATAATGTAATATACATAAATTGGGAGGTAGTTTTAGTAGTGTTTTACTAATTGTCCATAACTTTGAGTCAACAATAAAAATAAAGAAATAAAAAAATCATGACTTTTGCAAAACCTTTATTAAGCATTTGAAATTTCTGTGAAGTTTCATGATTTTTCCTTTTTTGTTTTGTTTTAGGAGCACAACCCTTACTTTAGTCATTGTTGCTTTGGCTAAAGTAATAATTCTTCTTATTAAAAAAATAAAACAAAATAAAAAGCCTGGTTTTGGTTAATTTTTAAACCAAAGACAGGAATGAATATAAAAAGCCTGGTCGTAGCATCATCATCATTTCTGTTTTACTCATGTTTTATGTACGTTTTAACTTCTGTATTTATGGATGAGTGTTGACGACGTCCTTATGAAGCTCTATCGTGTATTAATAATACTCACAGAGTGTATTTGTGCTGGTCTTTGCTGTGGCCGTCTCTCTGTTCCCAGTTACTGCACCTCCTCCTCCATCGGTACGCTCTCTGTCTCTGAACCGAGCTGCTGTCGCCTGAAAAGACCAAATACAGGAAAAACTACCTGAAAAATACAGATTTACAGACTTAGACCTGAGCGCTTTGACTTGAAGAGACCTGATAGTTATAATAATGATGTTATTTGAAAACTTTGAAAAGAAAACAACAGTTGACTGAGTGACTTTTGTCCATTTTGGGTTTTTTTTTTGTAAATACAATCCTTAATCCTTGTGTTTTCATTATTATTTTATCAGTATCTTCTTTTTCATGGTTTGTTCTAAATTAACCCAGTTCTGTTCAGAGGCTGATGCGCCGACTGCACTGACAATCTTTACCATTTTTTTTTTAACATGTCACAAAATCTTTGAGGGTTAGTCTGTTATTAGTCCGTTATTAAAAGGGCTTAAAAGGAATTGAAAGTCAAGGAATAGGATTTGAGACAAAGACCTGTGTTTTGTTTCAACAGCTCTATAATAAAAGGTGAATTTATGCCACTTTAGTTTTTATAAGAAGTGATAGAAAACACTAGAAAGACTGCAGACAGTTATTAGTTCAACAGGAAATCACTTCTGTGCAGTGGACTCAGAACAAAGCTGGTCTTTTAATAAACAGCAACAAAGCATAAATAATATCACACAAAACGCTGGATCTCCCCCAGAGCTTTTTGTGTGTCAGTCATCTTTATTAAATCTATTTGTAGGTCTTACTTTATCTTATCCACTATTCCAGTGGTTCTCAAACTGTGGGATTAGTTTTATTTTTAATCAGGTGAATAAAAACCTGAACTGTAGCTCCATTATCCTCCTCCAGAGAGACTCCATTTTGATCATAATCATTTCATTTTGTCCAAATAAAAACCAACTACAACAACTTGAGGCAATTAAAGTCCAGCTAAAGTCAGTTAAAATCTATTAATGTCAAACTGAAACCATTTAGAACCTGTTAAAGTCCAACTAAAGCCAATAAAAACCTTTAAAAGACCAACTTAAACTCCATAAAACTTGTTAAAATCAAACTAAAACTGCCCTAGACCTGTTCAAGTCCAACAAGAAGCTCTTAAACTGTATTTAAACTGAACTCAACTCACTTTAGACCAGTTTATGTCCAGAATCATTACTGTATCTGTAGACAAACTAATATATTATGGCATCAGAAGCTTCAGGGTTTGTATATTCCACTCTGTGTTTAATTTAAGTCAGTACCTGTGACAGGAGTGGAGAATTTACGACCAAAAAGCGGTTTCCTGAATCTGTCACAGTCAGAGTCGTCTGCGGTCATCACTGCTTCACTGTTCACCTGCAAACACAAAAACATTTATTTATTTATTAATTTATTAATTTATGCTGGATTTACATTTGAGAATAAATGTCTGTGACACTCACGTCTCGAAGGTTGAAGGTGATCTCCAGGTTGGACCAGAAATATTCACCGAACTCTGGATACATGTCCAGGACCTGCACAAACACACACATTTAACTCTTAGATTCATTTTACAGTTTTTCACAGTTGATAAATCAATAAATGTCTTTCTCTGAATCAAACAGACAACTGCCTAAACCTGGTCACTATTTTGTCAAAACACAATTCACTTTAGACACATTTCCTGAGCCACTTACTGTTCAGTGTTTTGTGAAAGTGCTTTAGATCAATATTCTGACTTGTATATTGATTTATAACTGTTAAAATGTGCAAGTATAACCAGGATTTAGTTTAGTCAAAGGATTTTAGGGCTGCATTTGTCTTTAGATGTTTGTTTGTAAAAGAGAAGTTGGGCCAAGGATTTAATTCTGTAGAAATGCTGAAAAAGAAAAGTGAGTAAAATCCACGTCACATTTACAGATGTTGTGGTTGATTTGATTGTGATCTGGTTTGTTTAGCCTCAGTTCAACAACATGATTCTGTGAAAGAACAAACTAACACTCTTACAGAATATTGTAAACTATCCTGGTTTGTCCTGTGTCTGTTTGAGAACCAGAGCTGGGACCAAGTCAAGTCCGAGTCCTGTTCTTCCTCCTTTCAAGTCTTTTCAAGTCTTTTCAACAATGATAAAGTAAGTACATCTGACAAGTGCTTGTATTTCTATTGAATATTTAGTCAAAAAAGTGTCGTCCTAATGATTTTTTAATGCTTTGGTGATGTTCAATGTGTGGCCTTTGGTTGTAACGTGTCTCAAGTCCAACCTCTGATAAGACCGTAGCTTTTATTCACATGGATGTGGTCTAATTTACCGATCATCAAACCCGTTTTTAGGAGTGTCCCGTGTTCACCTCCAGAATGTCCTCTCGGTGTATTTTGTGCAGGTCGCAGTAGGTCAGAGCCCTCACGTCGGCGTTGGATTTCCCCGGCAGCGTTTTCAGATTAATGTGCTCCCCGAAGATATCATTCTTCCCTGAAACACACAATAAAATCATCTGTTTTTAAAGTGTATTTAGTGAAATGCGCCACTAGATGGAGCTAAAGCAGCACTCACCGAGGATGGCCACCACCACGTCTCCTCTGAGGATCTCGATGGAGCCTCTGGAGATGAAGTAGAGCGCTGAGATCACGTCTCCAGCGTGGACCAACGTGTCTCCGGGAGGAGCGTGGGTGGTTTTAAACCTCATGGCCAGCGCTCGCAGACAACCTTTAGTGGAGCCTTAACAGAACGAACACAAGCTCAGAACAAGAGGCTCTCCAGCTGCAGGACATTTGGATAATCTAACATTGATTTAGTTCTGATGGTTGTTGAGCTTACTTTATTTAAATCGTCTCCTTTTTTTGTTATATTTTCCCAAAACAAAACTTTCCATCACACCTGAATTTCTTTCTTTCTTTTATTTTTTTTTCAGTTCCATAAAACAATATTGACAAAACCTGCAGAATTTTGAAAACTGTCTAGATTTGAAATTGTGCTATTATTTCTTTCTACTTAAAAATCAGCTATGAGATGGAAATGACACAAAATACTAAATACTATATAAGTAAAAAACCCAAAAACAAAACTATAAGTGATTCTAATAAAGTTAAATCCAATAAAGGCAAAATAAATTAAATAAAATGCATTTATAAAAATAAAATAAAATAATAAAAATAAATGATAAAATACTCATTTCAACTAACATTTTTCTATTGGGGAAGTATAAAGTTAATATTGTTTTTATTATAATAACAAACTGTGTGGGTTGAATGTTGAGAATCTCACCGAGCGACAAACAGTGTATAATGTAAACAACACATTTAAGGACACTTTTAATAAAAATATTATAAAATGCCATTTTTCTTTCAGAAGTTACTAATTGTTGCAAAAAATAAATCTGTTTTGTTGGTTTGTTTATGAGCCAAGGACACAAATATCACTGTAGTTGTATTTTCAGTCCAGACAAGAGCAGGAGTTTAAGACCTAAAAACCCACAGAGACTCCTTTTGTTGATTAAATGTTTGCTTATTTTAGAGAATGTGGGTCCAACAGAGCGTTACCTTTAAAAGCTTTGCAGTTCTGTAACAGTGACCTGTTCAGATGGAGACAGATGTCCGCCTGGAGACACTCGGGGAAACCTTTCAGCACCTGCAAAAAAAGACAAACAAAAGCATGATTTTAGGATTTAGAGCTTTATAAACCCATTTTCTGAGAGTTTACACTGATAGAGTTAGTTTCTAGATTGAAATGGATGGGCTTTAAGTGGTTCCAGTCTAAAAAATCATGTTTTTGAATGTTTTAAAACTGGTTATAAGCTGATTTGGAGGAGTTTGTGTGGTTTAATTCAGACTTAAACCAGTTAAAAATGGATTTCACCTGCTTATAATTGGATTTGTTTGGGTTTAAAGATGTTTAACTTGGATGGTAAGTGGTTTTGAATGGTTTAAAACTGGTCAGAACTGGATTTGGACAGGTCTAAAGGGGTTTAACGTGGACAGTTAGTGGTTTTTAATGGTTTAAAACTGGTTATGAGCTGATTTGGAGGAGTTTGTGTGGTTTAATGCAGACTTAAACCAGTTAAAGATGGTTTTAACTGGGGTTTAACTTGGCCCATAACTGGTTTTAAGTGACTTTGAACTGGTTATAGACAGGTTTTTTTGAACCAACGCTCTGTATAGACACTTCTTCTCAGATTTTTTATTTAAATCCCTCCACAATAATCTGTAAACACTTCAGGATGTGGTGTGTTTTGTGTCATTTTTCACCCCACACCAGTGACACTCACAGCGTTCATGTCGATGCCGTTGGTGTAGGACCAGGCGTGTTGGAAATACTCCTCGAGCCGCTGCCTCAGAGGGTTTGGGATCTGATGGAACCGGATGAACTCCCGGACCCTCATCATCTGAGCGTGGTACCGGGCCGTCCCGGAGTAGAGCCGCTGGATAATGGCCGAGACGTTCCCGAAGATGCTGGCGTACATCAGAGCTGCAGAAACACAAACACTCCGGTCAGACTTTGAGCTTTAAGAAGTCAGGAGTTTCATTTCAGAAACAAAGTGACCTCCGATGAGCATGACGCAGATGGAGAAGATCTTCTCCGAGTTGGTGTTGGGGGAGACGTTCCCGAAGCCCACGCTGGTCAGACTGCTGAAGGTGAAGTAGAGCGCCGTCACGTATTTGTCCCGGATGGACGGACCCGAGCCGCTGATGGAGTCGTTGTAGGGTTTTCCGAGCTGGTCTCCGAGAGTGTCGAGCCAGCCGATCCCGGCGGAGGAGGCCCGCTCCACGTTCCCAATGGCGTACCTGAAGACCACAGCAGAGAACAGTCACCCTCCTGGTCCTGGACATGTCTGAGGGGTTTGTGAATTTATTTTTGCATAACTTTGTCTGTGTTGATGCAAATGGCATAAAATTTGGCCAGATTGTGTATTTTGGGGTGAATTTTAAAGTCTTTCTTATGCTTTTAAACTAAATAGTTCCACCTGTGTCCCTTTGGCTTTTTTTTGTTCCATTGACTCTAGGTCAAAAAGCATTTTTCACTAACATTGCAATGTGATTTTTTTCAATTATTTTTTTCATTTCTTAGGGTTGACATCCCTTAATGGGTTGGTTATTTACCAACAACTTTGCATAAAAAATTATAATTGATCAGAATCAATGTCCCAGATTCTGATAAAAACCCTCCAAAAATTCAAATTTAAATATTTATTTTTATATTACTTTAACGAGACTAAGGGCTTCAAAATTAATAAAATTCATAAATATTTGTTATGCAAGGTGAGAACTGAAGTTAATAATGGCATTCATTTCTAAAAAAAACAAAACAAAACAAAAAAAACCTCATAATATATATATAAACATATATTTTGTATCCAAGAGACAAAAGAAATAACCTCAGTACCAGATGCAGGCGAGCCAGTGAGCGATGAGAGCGAAGGTGCACATGAGCAGGAACAGGACGGCCGCCCCGTACTCTGAATAACGGTCCAACTTCCGGGCCACACGAACCAATCGCAGCAACCGAGCCGTCTTCAGTAAACCAATCAGAGTCGTGGTCTGCAGCGAGACGAGAGGACGACTTCAACATGAGACCAGCGCTAATACACCTGCCCCTTTATCCTGTCACTGTCTGGACCAAGATTAAAATCATCAAAAACATGAGCAGGGGTTGTTCCAGTTTTCATATTGGTTTCTCCCTGCGTTACCTGAGAGCTGCTATACTCTCCTCAGCATCTACAGACATCAATAAAAACTTTAACAACAACACACACAACAGCCCTGTTAAAGATTTATTTAGAAACTGCTCTGGTCTCCTCAGGTTTTATTCTGTCATGTTTTACAGTCTAGCATCTGATACATAAATACAACAGAAACCAAACAGGGCTCCCTTCATGAATAAAATAAAATAAAAATAATAATAATAAATAAATAAACAAATAAAATAAAATAAAATAAAATAAAATAAAATAAAATAAAATAAAAAATAAAATAAAATAAAATAAAATAAAATAAAATAAAATAAAATAAATAAATAAATAAAATAAAATGGCTCCATTTATTTATCCAACTACTTATTTCATGTCTTTCCTGAAACTGACCCCAGACCTGTCTCAGAGTTGTCCTGGTCTGAGTTCAGGTTTAAACTCTATGTTCCAGCTGCAGTTTACAGTGTGTCCTGATTTAGTTCCACACAGACAGGTCAGAGGTCGGTGTCTGACCCCGCCCCGATCCTCCTGTCCCTCCCTCGTCCCTACCTCTCCTCCCTCTCCACCTCCCCTAACCACCTCCTCTCCAGAGCGATAGATGAGGAGGTCAAACGGGATGGCCGCCACCATGTCGATCAGGAACCAGCCTTTGAAATAATGCACCGCGATCCTCGCCGAGTGGCTCACCACCTGAAGACAACAGGGATTAGTCAGGAGTGGACTCACAAATACATCTGTTCAAGCTGGAAGAGTGTGTTGGGTATTTGATTTTATTCCTTTTCGTCATAGTTTCAGAGGCAGCAAAAGTATTCACCTTCTGTCTGTTTGTTTCAGTTTCGGTTCAAGTTTCAGACAGAATCAAGACTAAACCAGTGCAATTGTGACTTATTCTACAATATTATAAGTTCTGTGAGTTTATATCAATAACATATGTTGCCTTCTCTTATTTTGGCGGGGCTTGACTTCCCCTCTCTTTGTTCGTTACGTCTTTTATATCGTCGTCTGCGGAGTTTGTAAAAGAAACTGTTTTTGACAAAGTAAGGAGTAGAAAGTACAGATATTTGTTCAAAAGTAGGGAGTAAAATTAAAAAGTCACCAGATAAATAAATACTAAGTAAAGCACAGATACGTGAAAAATCTACTTAAGTACAGTACAAATACTTCCTTCTGCATAGTTTTCTTCAACAACATATTTACGTCGGGAAAAGAAACGAAAAGTAAATAAAAAGTAATGATTGAAAACTCTATTTACTAATTCTATTGTAGATATATTTGACTAAATTCTTGTGATGTTTAGTCGACTCAAGGAAAAAGAAGAAGAAGAAGAAGTGTTCACCTCGTCGTTGGAGTTGACATAAGTCGTCCTGAAGTTGATGATGATGTCCACGATGAACATGATGTCCACGATCAGGTCCACCACGTTCAGAGGAGAGCAGGAGTAACCACAGGTCTGCATCGCCGCCTCCTCCTGGTCACTGCAGGGAAGTACAACCAGAGGAAAACAAGTCAAATCAACCACAACAACACAACATGACACAACCCTCAGGAGTCTTTTACCTGAGAAGAAATGTAGCCGAGTACGGAGAAAAAATGGCCGTGTAGATGACGAGGAGCAGGATGACCCAGTCCCACACGGCTTTGAACGGACTGTAGTGAAGAATGGTCCACTTCTGGATCCTGGGGGTCTGCAGTTTGTACTCGGGCAGGACGTCAGCGCCGAGACTCAGCACCTGGAGAAGAATAAAGGAGGAGAAGAAGAAGAATAAGGGAGAAGAATAAAGCAGAAGGAGAAGAAGAATAAGGGAGAAGAATAAAGGAGAAGGAGAAGAATAAAGGAGAAGAAGGAAAAGAGAGAAGGAAGAAGAAAGAATAAAGGAGAGAGGGAAGGAGAAGAAGAAAGGGGAGAAGAAGGAGAAGAGGAGGAGAAGAAGAAGAGGAGAAGAAGAAGGGAGGAGGGAAGGAAGGAGAGGAGAAGTTAGATGGAAGGACAGAAGTAAGAGAAAAGAAGAAAGAGAGAAGAGATTTAAAGTGAAGAAGGAGAAGAAGGAGAAGACTAAGAGCGGTTAGAAGAAGAAGAAAGGAGAAGAAGGTAGAAGAAAAGGAGAAAGAAGAGGAGAAGAAAGGAAAGAAGAAGGAGAAGAAGGAGGAAGGAGAAGAATTAAAGAGAAAGAAGAAGAAGAGATTTAAAGAAGAAATTTAAATGCTTCAGAAAGGATGTTTCAGA
The DNA here is from genome assembly GCA_036850595.1 of Rhyacichthys aspro. Taxonomy (NCBI): domain Eukaryota; kingdom Metazoa; phylum Chordata; class Actinopteri; order Gobiiformes; family Rhyacichthyidae; genus Rhyacichthys; species Rhyacichthys aspro. The sequence continues at coordinate 1,760,081 of CM072164.1, read as the reverse complement.
TGAATTTGAAGAGGTTTTAATCAGATTTGGTCAGGTTTTATATGGATTTGAACTGGTTTTAGGTGGATTAAACTACTTTTATTTGGATTTGAACAGATTTTAGTTGGATTTTCACAGGTTGTAATTGGATTTGAACTAGTTTTAGATGGATTTAAACTACTTTTATTTGGATTTGAGCAGGTTTTAGAGGTTTTTGAACAGGTTTTATTTTGATTTGAGCAGATTATCTTTATCTTTGTAGCAAAAACTGTCTTAAGACTTCATGAACAAATCAAATGAATCTGGTTCAAATCCATCTAAAACCTGTTCAGATCTTGTATTCTCTGATGGACACACTCTTTCCTCTTGTTTGTAAAACGAAGCTCACACTTTGTGGATGATAAGTGAGGTCGTTAAAACCGGGATCATCCGTGTCCGTGCAGTTTCTTTTTCTTCACTAATTTTAATAGAAAGTCCAAGTTCCAAGTGTATTCAGGTGAAAGATGAAAGGACTGATGAGTGGCTAACCCTCCATCTTGTTCTTTATTTACAATTTATTACTTTTTACCAACTTTTATAAAAAAACTACACACAATTCTGGATGAAACTAAACTGCGTCTGTCCCTGATTGAAAAAGTTAAAAGTCAATTACCTGATTTTTTTATTGTTTCATTTAGTTTTCAGTGTAATCTCCTAAAGTTTATTGTAAAAATGAGACCTTAAGACGTGATCTAGTCTTTATAATGAAGGATTTTAATAGATGAGAATGATCAGTCCACAGCAGGATTTTGTCCAATCACAGCTCACTTCAGGTAAAAGGAGCGCTCCCATTGGTAGACACTGATGTCAACAACGAAGGAACAAGGAAATAAACCAAGGAAATGGGTTATTCTGTTGGAAATACGTCTTATTTTACAGAGAAACAGATCAAAAAAAGATAAAAATAAAGAAATAGGCAGAAAATGAAACATGGATAAATGATAATTCCAGGATCACTACAGTCTACAACAATTAACTCTAAGATAAAAGTTTCAGGTCAGATCTAAACTTTTATTTAATGTAATGTTTTAGTATTTTGTGGTGAAAAAATTTTTTTTCAATAAAAGGAGCCGATTTATTCATAATTCAATGAAAATGATTGATGATGATTTACATATCCCCATTTATTAACCCCCTGGTGTTTACAAATAAAAAAACTACACAAAATACATAGTGTAATTTCAAAATATTATACTCCCTTTATGCACAGACTCTTGCCCCTGACTTTTTGTACTGACCGGAGTTTGGATATAAACCTGGCAACAGTTCTGTAATTGTATAGTATCCTCAGACAACAGGATGAATGTGAGCAGCCTTTAGTCCTGTTCGTCCAACCTTGACTAATGTCACAGGTGTAACTTTTTATAGTGCGTCTGCCGGCTTCAGGGAGAGACACTGAAGGAGACACAGTGACATTTACAGCTCACAGTCTGATTCTCATTCACAGAAACAATACAGTTCCAGATCCTTCCATTAGATCCTTCCAGTGAGATTTAAAGCAACAACAAAATGAATTACTTGATCAGAGGAATACATATATGGATGTACAAAGAATGACCCTTAATTAAAAGTAATAACATCACTAGAAGTCCACAGATTTCTATTGGTAGTGGTATATTAAAGCTCCACTCTCCTCTAAAAGCAGCCTAGAAAATAAAACCAGACCAGTTTTTCCTCCACAAAATACTAATCCATTTGACCAAACTGAAGTTTAGAGTTTAGCGTTAGCTTAGCTGTGACTTCAGCGTCAGGACGACAATTATCTCCTCCTCGTTAAACATTACGTGATTGAATTGACAGTATTTATCTGTGTTTTACGTTGTCTCCCTTTTCTCTGTTGCTGCTTTTCTTTTTTCAGCTGTTTCTCTGTTAAAAGACATATTCAGCTGAAAATACACTTTATCTGCAGCTATTAAACTTCCTGGAACGTCATGTGACAAGTGTCGACCAATGGGAGCGCTCCTTTTTGGAGCATGTGATTGTCCAAGGTTTTCTGTTCCTGAATAGAGATGAATGGGAACAGATCCCGTAACATATATACATTTATTTTTTTTTTAGCCAATGGGACAGGTCCTCCCACTTTTTAAAATGCCATGACACTTGAACTATTTTTTCTCTAGGCTAAAAAAAAAAGCATTATTCTTCTTGTTTATCTAATTAATCTAATCTAATTAAATCTTTTCCATTATCCCCTTGAGTAAGGTTTTGTTTTATTGTCTCCTTCATTTTGAATTCTCCTATGTCCTATCTGTGCATCATAACATTAGGACAAAGACAAACACTTAAACTTCAGGCTAAAAAATCCCCAATAACATGAACCAATGACGCGCAGCTGATGATTTTCTGCAAAGCAATCAGTTTCCATTTGTGTAAGAGTGTCTGACCAGAAGAGTTACCTGTGGTTCTAATTATAAATGTGTTGACACAACAAAACCATGAACCTCATTAACCACTGCACGACCCAGATGGATGTTGTACCTATGGAAGAATCTGGGACATGTTCTATAGGAGTAAACACACAGCGGGGTTGGGTTAAACAATACAAGGACTTAGATATATACTGAGGGGGTGTAGTCAAGATCACAGTAACCTAGATCAAGTCATGATCGAGACAAGAGTTTATGATACATCGGAAGAGAGACCAAGAATGGCAAGTTTATTTATGAAGCGCCTTTAGTCGCCAAAGAGCTGCACACAAGCAATAAAATAAATAAAAGAGATAAAACACGACAATACAAACACAACAGAAGACATAAAACAGAAAAAAACAACATAAACACCCAATTGATAAATAACTAAAGCACAAAGAAGGACTAAAAACATGAGTTAAAACAACAAAAGGTAAGAAATGACCACGGCTCACTCTGAGTTAAAAGCCATCATGTTTTTAAAAGTGATTTTAAAAACAGGCAGTGAATGTGTAAAGGGAGCTCAGTCCAGAGTTTGGGACAATGACAGGAAAACAAAGTCCACACAAAGTTTAGCACATTTTAAACAACCATTATTGCCCAAAGGTAGTAAAAAACAAATCAAACAAGACATAAAAACAAGGAAAAACAATAAAATAGATCAAAATAAATCAAACAATAGTCAAAGTCCAAATGGGTCTTTATTAATAGAGGATTTAAAACTATCCTGATAATATATTATTTTATGTGAAGCTTAGTAAATAAAATGTTTTGACTCTGGAGTCTAACTATAAACCCGAGGTGTCTTTTAGTAAAAATGTTGGAAGAGATGTTTTATTCAAACATTAGAGGTCTATTTTAGAGTCTATTAAGTCTATTTTAGAGGGTTAAGTTCAGATGGTTGAGGCGCCAAAAAGATTTAAACCTGTTAATCTGCTCTTTGTGTTTTTTATGAGGTGAGCCACAGATAAAAGCAGTTGAACCACTCAAGAAAAAAATCAATGCACTGGGACAAACTGGGACTATTTATCTTCAGACGTCTGAAGAGCCTCAAGAAAAACTCTTAATAGAGACAGAAAAAAGGCTTTTGTTGCCAGGAGCTTAAATATAATGGGAAAAGGTCATTTGTTGTTGGGGTTATCGTTGGAAGAAGAGAGGCTAAAGGGTTTAACAATAACCCATCAAACCTAAAGCCTCACATCATCAATAAAAGTTTAGAAATCGAAAATTAGAAATAAATGTGACATTGTCGACACACCAGTAACTTTGGCTAAAGGCTGTTTAAAAATGTAATAAAACCTGCTGAAATCCATCTACAGCCTGCTGAAATCCACATAAAACCTGTTCAAATCCAACTGAAACCTGTTCAAATCCAACTGAAACCTGTTCAAATCCATTTAAAACCTGCTCAAATCCATATAAAACCTGTTCAAATCCAACTGAAACCTGTTCAAATCCATTTAAAACCTGTTCAAATCCATTTAAAACCTGTTCAAATCCAACTGAAACCTGTTCAAATCCATTTAAAACCTGTTCAAATCCATTTAAAACCTGTTCAAATCCATTTAAAACCTGCTCAAATCCATATAAAACCTTTTCAAATCCAACTGAAACCTGTTCAAATCCATTTAAAACCTGTTCAAATCCATTTAAAACCTGTTCAAATCCATTTAAAACCTGTTCAAATCCATTTAAAACTTGTTCAAATCCATCTAAAACCTGTTCAAATCCATCTACAACCTGCTCTAATCCAACTGAAACGTGTTCAAATCCAACTGAAACCTGTTCAAATCCATTTAAAACCTGTTCAAATCCATTTAAAACCTGCTCAAATCCATTTAAAACCTGTTCAAATCCATCTAAAACCTGTTCAAATCCAACTAAAACCTGTTCAAATCCAACTACAACCTGCTCAAATCCATCTACAACCTGTTCAAATCCATCTACAACCTGCTCAAATCCAACTAAAACCTGTTCAAATCCAACTACAACCTGCTCAAATCCATCTACAACCTGTTCAAATCCATCTACAACCTGCTCAAATCCAACTAAAACCTGTTCAAATCCAACTACAACCTGTTCAAATCCAATTAAAATCTGCTAAAATCCAACTGAAACATACCATATCTCCTTTCACATGCTTTTAGATTTTGCTTTTGCACATAACTCCCACATCTCCCACAGCTCTTTACAGTGAAAAATGGCCTTTAAAAAATATCCTACACCTGTTTCATTATAAAGTATCACAAGAAGAAGCGACCCAATAATGATTAATGTAAAATATTGTCCCTCCTTTTAAGATAATTGTACAATATGGTTCCTACATAAAAATATTAAACAACAAAATAAAACATGTCCAGAAGCTGCTTTCTTGTCCTTTTTATTATAGATGGATCATTCTTGAGCCTTGTCCAGTCTTTAATGAGTAAACATGATCACAGTGTGTTCTCCCAAAGCTACTCTGGGTTCTCTCTGGGTCCAGATTCGTCCCTCTGTCCAAATACTGGGGAATATTAAACTGTATTGGATCTAAATGTGAGAGTAAATGGTTGTCAGCTGGAATACACTTCAAATTCCGAGCACTGGGGATAACAAACAAATGAGCATTCCCCAGGACGATGTACAAAATTCCCAGGATATTTTTATGAACGGAAAGCTGCTCTCCAAATTTCAGAAGACTTTTTATATCGTCCCATCTGGGAAATTAGGTTCCACATCATCAAACAAACGGACAAACAGCAGATCTACACAGAATACCTGAGAATAAATGCACCAAAATAAAACATTGTGCTATTTAAACGATCCCCAGCTGTCTCCCGGTGTCTCTGTCCTACCTCGTGGGCCACTATGGACGAGATCGGACGGCCCTCTTGACTCTGGTGTTCCTGCGCTCAGAGGCCAGTCCCGACGGGCCGTCCTGGGACACGCTGCTCACGCTCACCGTCGACATGATCAGCACCTTCCTCCTTCGGATTGATTTACTGTTTTACACGAAACCCATGAAATATCAGAGCTCACTTCTCCACTGGACTTTCCAGGAC
>CM072164.1:1742938-1754514 GCA_036850595.1 Rhyacichthys aspro | reverse complement strand
GTTCTAGACATTAATGGATGTGTTCAGTGTAAAACCAGTGTGTAGTTGTTATTCGTTGAGCTGCAGAGGAGTCAGAGGAAGCACGAGGAAGAGGATGCTGGGAGTAAATGGGTCCCCGGCCAGGCCCCACCCCCTTCATCATTTATTACGTAACGAGCTCCAGCAGCAGTCACAGAGAATTCCCGGAATATCTGCAGGGTCAGAGGTTAGGTCAATAAATGGCTCGGATAAATGTTCATGTTGCACTGAAAAGGGTTGTTTATTACATGTTCTATTATTTATAAACCTCACGATCAGTAAAGAAGATTGTTTTGGCGTAAAATAGATGTATATTTTTATTCAGCTGCACAAAAGAGTGTACGTTTTCACTAGTCTTTATAAGATGACCTTAAACACTTGTTATCGCTGTTGAACCTGACAATAACATAAAATAAATAATGGTTAAATGTAAATATGAGGCAGTGGTTTGAGAAAGATTAAACAGAATGTACCTGATGTTTTTTCTTTTATTTGGAAAATAGTTTAAACCCAAATAGTTTATTGTAAAAACAGTCTTTATGATCCATCTAGTGTTTATTGTAAGTGATTGTAACACATGAGAACCTCTATTCAGGAACAGAAAACCTTGGACAATCACAAGCTCCAAAAAGGAGCGCTCCCATTGGTCGACACTTGTCACATGACGTTCCAGGAAGTTTAATAGCTGCAGATAAAGTGTATTTTCAGCTGAATATGTCTTTTAACAGAGAAACAGCTGAAAAAGAAAAGCATCAACAGAGAAAAGGGAGGCAACGTAAAACACAGATAAATACTGTCAATTCAATCACGTAATGTTTAACGAGGAGGAGATAATTGTCGTCCTGACGCTGAAGTCACAGCTAAGCTAACGCTAAACTCTAAACTTCAGTTTGGTCAAATGGATTAGTATTTTGTGCAGCTTTAAAACAAGTGACTTCAGAAAGAGGTAATGTTTGTGTCGAAGAGGAGCAGCTTTAAAAACTAACAGGTAATAATGTGTTCTCAGTGCTTCTTCTGCTCTCGTTGCTGATAATCATTAACCTTCACCTGCAGAAGGTCACCTGCTGTGACCGTCTCCGTGGAAACGCCACAACAGTTTGGGAATAATGAGCGTCTGGAAAAGAGGCATTAAAGGCTGATAATGTGGTTTGGAGAGGCTTTTTCAGTGGATTTACTCAGCAACATGTTTTTTACACACACATCAGGCAAGAAAAACAAGACCATCCCTGATTAGATTTGATCCATTCTGAAAAGTGTTTCCCTAAAACGATTTTATGTGTGACAAAAACAAATGCCTCGACACAGACACAAACAGAGGCCGAGCAGGAAAGCCCAGTGTGATTAGAGCTTCAGTAAAAAAGGATATGAGTCATGCCCATTTGAGAAGTAAAAATAAAAGCCCCGGGCTGTCGTCGAGTGGAGATTACATTGTTTTGTGGACAGTGCAGAAAATCAAAGGGAAACTCTGCCCAAAAAGCAGCATTTAATGAGGTTTAAAACTGTAAAAGCCAGACACGTTCACTCTGGTTTTGTCCGAATTAGTAATGAATGAATGAATAATTTGTCAGGTAACAGGGATATTAATAACCAGATAAACATCCTAAATATAAGTATAACTGAGATAAAGCTCATAAATAAAACTCAATTAAACAGAAGCATAACTTTTGACATTAAATAAACTGTAGAAATGCTGCAGTTCTCTCAATTTAACGTCAAAAAGTTTGGAAAAAATGTAACTTATCTTCTATTTTTCTCCAGAATAACCTCTCTTCTTTGTGTTTTTTAAAGGCTGCCTGTTTGACAACGAGCTGTGTTCACTGTACGAGATCTGCGTCAATGGTAAGAATAACACTCACTTAAACAATCAAAGTTACATTTAAAATAATATTTAAATACATTAGACTTTATGAATGATGTGTGGAGTCTGAATGTCCTTCCATTTGTTCCAAGGTCTAAAGATATTCAGGGTCTTGGCCACTTTTTAATGAAAATAGTGATTTCTTAATTAATTAAAGACATCTATTACTCTGAAAAGACCAGCAGCGTTTTTATTTTTATTATATTTTCTAAATTATCTAAATTTTCAAAGTCGTAAATTTGTCAAAAATTTAAGCCAAAAAAAGGCATTTATTTGATTTAATGTAATGTTATTGATTGGTTGAAGAGCTGTGGAGAGTTTAGTTTTAGTTTTTTATTTTATTTATTACAGTTTTAGAAAGTAACATCAACTCGTTACAATGCACTCACTCCCATCGTGCTGCTGCAACATCATTTATCTTTATGAATGATTTTACAAGAGGATTTATGAATTATTTACAGATACAAGGAAAACATTTTGTCAGTTGTTGTTTTTGATCCACGTCCTTAAACATTTTCTGTTTCTATCCATAAAACAACTGCTGTGACTTTGTTTTTTTTATAAGAACAACACGAAACAGAGTCTGGTCTCCAGGTTAAATGATTTATTTTAGAAAGACGTGCAGGTCTGTTGTGATTCATTATCTCACTCGTTTCCTGTTGGCGCTGTGCTCTTCACAAATTAACTCGTAATGGACGCGAGACAGGGACAGGACAGAGGACGGTTAGCATTAGCATTAGCATCAGCTCAGATACACTGGAGTCACATTTACTCTAATACAGACCAGCCTGTACTGTTTATATCTGCATTAAAATGAATTAAAGTAGTAAACAAGAGAAGTCTGACGTGTGCTCTTCATAAAGCTCTGTGTGACTGGCCTTATCCTCTTTATTTATTTATTTTTTTATTTATGCTTCTAAATACAGGTTGATATTTTAGTAAACAATAAACAATGCTTAAGACTAGGATTGAGTAAAGATGGAGCCACATCTTTTTGTAGTTTGTTGTAACAGTGTCTGAACTGGTTTTAATTGGATTTGAACAGGTTTTAGTTGGATTTGAACAGGTTTTAGATGGATTTGAACAGGTTTTAGATTAATTTAAACAGGTTTTAGATGGTTTTGAAAAGGTTTTAGTTGGATTTGAACAGGTTTTAGATGGATTTGAACAGGTTTTGGTTGGATTTGAACAGGTTTTAGATGAATTTACACAGATTTTAGATGGATTTGAACAGGTTTTAGTTGGATTTGAACAGGTTTTAGATGGATTTGAACAGGTTTTAGATTAATTTAAACAGGTTTTAGATGGTTTTGAAAAGGTTTTAGTTGGATTTGAACAGGTTTTAGATGGATTTGAAAAGGTTTTAGTTGGATTTGAACAGGTTTTAGATGGATTTGAACAGATTTTATTTGGATTTGAATGGATTTTATACATCTTTGTTGCAAAAACTGGCTTAAGATTTCAGGAACAAATTAAATGAATCTGATTCAAATCCATCTCAAACCTGTTCAAATCCATCTCAAACCTGCTCAAATCCATCTAAAACCTGTTCAAATCCACCTAAAACCAGTTCAAATCCAACTCAAACCTGCTCAAATCCATCTAAAACCTGTTCAAATCCATCTAAAACCTGTTCAAATCCAACTCAAACCTGCTCAAATCCATCTCAAACCTGTTCAAATCCATCTAAAACCTGTTCAAATCCAACTAAAACCATAAAACATTGCGAAGGCCACGTTTCGAAGTTAAGACCTCCATCTTAGACCTGAGTCCTGAGGGTCTTTGTGTGAAGCAGCAGCCGGTGCAGGTGGTCCTTAACAAACCCCCGCTCGGCTCTTCATTGATCAGCCGCCAGCCACAAAAACCACTTGACACCCGTCGCCATGACAACGGGTCCAAGAAAAGCCGAAGTGGGACCGGCCCATTGTCCGTCTGTGTCCGTCCACAGTGTCTTCTACAGAGGGTCGGCCCCAGCTGTCAATCACTCGCTGTAGTTCAGAGTTAGTTATTGTAAGATTTAATTAAAGGTAAAAATAGACAGTCTTTTATTTAATCGACATTAATTGGATGTGGCTTTACAATAATACAGCCAGACTTCTGCTCAATACCTTATTCGTTTTCTCTCGGTTTTGGTTTGTTTTCTGTCGGATTGTTGTTGTTTTTTTAGGGTTTTTAGACGTTTTACGAGTGGTTTATGAAAAAGACCTTAAAGGAATCATGTTCAGCTTGTTTAAAATAGAATAGAGAGCCTTCTTTGTCATTTTATTGTATCACACACACAATACACACAATAATAAATGATCCCAAAGAGTAATAAAATGTAAAGTTGGATTTGAACAGGTTTTAAATGGATTTGAACAGGTTTTATTTGGATTTAAGCTGGTTTTAGATGGATTTGAACAGGTTTTAATTGGATTTGAACCGGTTTATTTGGATTTGAACTGGTTTTAGTTTGTTTTCTGTGACATTGGATCATTGTAGTTTACTTTTTTAGTGTTTTTAGACATTTTAGGAGTGGTTCACTAAAAAGATATTAAATGGAAAAGTGTTCAGCTTTTTTAAAATAGAATAAAGAGCCTTCAATGTCATTTTATTGGATCAAAAATACAGCGCTAATCTCGTCGAGTAGAATTCAGATCTTACCGGTCTTTGATGAGGAAGCACAGGTCCTAAAACCATCTGTCTCTAACTCTGTTTTCTACCCAGTCACTGACAGCACAAACATTTGGGAAAACCTTGAAAAAAAACCTTGCTTTTTGTGATTTTTGGCGACTAATTCCTTTTTTGTTCATTGAAAATGTTCTTTACAGTTTATAAAAGAACCTTACTCAGTGCCATTAATAAATAATTCAGGAGAAAGTGTTAAAAATAATGTTTTTTTTCACATTTATACTTCAACATCCCAAAGTGTCAGCATAAAACATAAAACACTCCCTGACTTTTATTTGTTACATAATATTTTACTTACTATATTAAACAAATCAAACCCAAACAGTTTTTACCAAAGGTTGCTCTGATCCTGAGATTAGATACAACTCTTACTGGATTCAGAAACACAGTCGGTTGTTCAGATTTCTCGAGGCTGATGGTAAACCCGGTGACGTTCTCCTGACGATAAATGGACTGTTATTTCACGGAGACGACTACAGTCAATGATGCACGTCCTATTTTTAGCCCAGACCCTGGTTTGTAACAGGCTCTTCTTATGCAAGGTTCACTGGGGCTGTTTTTACTGTGGCTCCTCCAGCTTTACACACCACACTCTGATATTTAGAGTTAGGAAGTAAGAATAAAGCTTTTCTATGTATTTCCAGAGGATTCCCTTCATGCATTTGACTTATTTTGTCCGATGTGTTCCCTTCAGCTTTGTTTAAATTTGTGATAATGATATAAAAAACAATGTAGAAAACACTGAACTGGATTTACAGCTGTTTGGATCCAGCAGAGTCAACATTTATTTGTCCATTCATCACAAAACTAAAGTTATGTTCCTGTTTATCACCATTGAGCATAAATTAAAATGTGGATCTGCAGCACTAAACAACACAACAACACAGTGATGATGTGAACTGAAAATACTCACTATGACTTTATTTGTTGGCTGTTTTCTTTCTCAAATGTTCCTGCTTCTCTTTTACTAAAAAATAAAACCAGAGCAGTTTTTCCTCCAAAATACTAATCCATTTGACCAAACTGAAGTTTAGAGTTTAGCGTTAGCTTAGCTGTGACTTCAGCGTCAGGACGACAATTATCTCCTCCTCGTTAAACATGACGTGATTGAATTGACAGTATTTATCTGTGTTTTACGTTGCCTCCCTTTTCTCTGTTGATGCTTTTCTTTTTTCAGCTGTTTCTCTGTTAAAAGACATATTCAGCTGAAAATACACTTTATCTGAGAGCGGAGCGCATTTATTATTCAGCCCTTTTTATGACTTTTTAATGTCACTGGTTTGCTATTTTTTGGATTTTTTACCATCATTGAAAATATAAAAGTACATAAATAAATGAAAATACAATATAATATGGTAAAAGCCTATTGTTTTCTTATTATTTTACACAATGCACCTTTAAAATTATCCCGTCCTCTTCAAAAACAGCTGCCAAAAGCCCTGATAAAACGGAATATCGAAGGTATTTATCCTCATTTTTATTCTAATGCTGCTGATGACATCTCCGTCTCTGTCAGTCCTTTCTGCTTCAAGAGTCATTAGTTAAATTTGCGCTTCGACTCATGCTCTCAGATGCTTTTTCCTCCCACGGCGTGAGCTCTGTCCGACCACATGTCGCATTAACACATCCCACTTTGGCTTTAACTGGGTCCGTTCAGCAGCAGTGACGCCTCAGCGACTCACGACTACGTTTAGGGCGGTGTTTGTTATCGCGGTGTTGTTCAAAGCGGTGTTGATTCCGTGCGGTCCGAGTGTAACCGGTCTGTGGTTTGTGCTGTTGACAGATGGCATGTTCGGGAGGTGTCACTCGGTCCCGGTGAAAGAAGTCTACACCTATGACGTCTCTCCATCTGTGGTGCAACGGTTCAGGCTGCTGCTGGAGAAGCTGTCCGGTCGAGGTAGTCGCTAAAACACACACAACACTCTCACGTTTCTGTTTCAGAGAAGGACGTCCTGGAAAAGAAACTGGAAATCTAGTGTTTTTTATTCCTGGATGTGAGTAAAATGAAGAAATGTCTGAGAAATAATATATAGTGATGTTATTAGATGGAACCACGGATGTATTATAAGATCTGGATAAGGCTCCGCCCCCTTTCCTCTGCTGCCATTTGACTAGTGGCCACTTAAGGTATTGCAACTAAAATCCTATGTTCCAAAAACAAACGCCTCGTATTCAGCTACAGGACACAAACAACTACAGAAAAGTAGGATTTTGTAGTGTTTATTGTCTGTTTTCATCCATTCAGTTCCTGTTTTAATAATACATCTACGTTCTGAACCATTTCAAACTAATTTCTACCAAAATCATAAGCGTTAATCTAGAATGGGACGGGCTTTATGTCATTGCTTTATGTTTCTTAAATTGCGTCAGTCCAGAGGCAGTTTATTCTGTGTATGTTGCTGCTGCCCCTGAATTTTACATTTAGACGTAGTTTAATCTAATCTAATCCATTTGTTCCTCTTCCTTCTGAAAATAGGATATATTATAAAAAAGCTGCTGAGGTTGTTTCCTTTACTTTTAAACCTTTAATACAGCCTTGAGAATTGCAAAATTATTAAAGCTCCATTTCTGTAAGTCTCTGTTATATTCAGAGTGTTAAAAAATGATTATTTTATAGAATAGAAGAAGAATTATGGCATTAACTATTAGTGGTGTAAATCTTTCAGTGTCAGGAGATTCGATTCCGATTCGATTCTTTATTTAAAACAATTTTTTTCTTTTAATTTGTTTAAGACATTTGTGACATGTCAAAATAATCAAAATACACATAAAAAGAATGTAAACTAAATATAAGTCTTGTTCCAAACATGTTTCTCAGTCGTCCTTTTGCCAAATTGTTAGTTATCCTTAAAAATTCCTTTAATTTGTTCAATTGTTAAAGTCTACGATTCGATTGGATCTGATCCAGACAAGAATCTTGATTTTCTGAGTTTTTGTTACTCCTTTATTAACTATAGGCTTTAGATCAAGTGCAGCAACATGATTATGGCCTTAATAAAACCATTGGGAACTTGACCTTTGAGTTTTGACCCTTTGAGGCCACTGTAGAGGAATAACCAGATAAATTCCAGATATTATAAATATAGAAATAATTCCTTTCCTTTAAATAATAATAAATGAGAGAACGGAGCTTAAATAATGAACTTGATTAAAGTGTGGGTCACGTCTTGAACCTGTCTGAGGATAAAGACTGAAACAAACACGTTTTATCACAGAATCTGTAAAGTCACCTCTGGGTTTATGGGATCGCTCCACTTCTAAACCCACACTGTGTCACATTGTGTTGAGGTAAATGATGGTTCTGTCCTTGAGCCAAACTGTTCTGCTGAATTATGTTTTAATGTCCCCCAAAGCCCTCTAAATTAGCCTTCAGTTGTAGCACTTGGAGCGCAGCGTGTAATATACTCACAGAACAGTTCTTCCATTTGTTCCATTAATGCCTTTCACAGAAGTCACTCTGACTCTGACTCAGCAAAGAGCCTTTATTAAATCATTACTGCACTGTTTAATATGCAACAGGTTTTTGAAGACAGACAGATACAAAACTATCAGCATTTGGAAATGTTTTTTGGGCAAATTATGTATGATTTATTCTGCCATTATTAATGTGTCCACTAGAGGGAGCCATGCTACTGTTTCTTATTCAAACAACCTCAGAACCTACTTTTAATGAAGAACAGTGTCTCATATTCTTTTATTTTAGTTGGAAAATGGTTTAAACCCAAATAGTTTATGTTAAAATCAATCATTTGTGTAAAAACAGTCTTTATGATCCATCTCCTGTTTATTGTAAGTGATTGTAATAGATGAGAACCTCTATTCAGGAACAGAAAACCTTGGACAATCACATGCTCCAAAAAGGAGCGCTCCCATTGGTCGACACTTGTCACATGACGTTCCAGGAAGTTTAATAGCTGCAGATAAAGTGTATTTTCAGCTGAATATGTCTTTTAACAGAGAAACAGCTGAAAAAAGAAAAGCATCAACAGAGAAAAGGGAGACAACGTAAAACACAGATAAATACTGTCAATTCAATCACGTAATGTTTAACGAGGAGGAGATAATTGTCGTCCTGACGCTGAAGTCACAGCTAAGCTAACGCTAAACTCTAAACTTCAGTTTGGTCAAATGGATTAGTTTTTTGTGTTTTATTTTAATAAAAGAGAAGCAGGAGAGGTCTCTAGACTGATTTTGGAGGAGAGTGGAGTCTGACACAGGGACAAAAAAAGAAAATAAGGGAGAGGAGCTTTAAATAATGTATATTTTATTTCAGAATCTGTATCTCATGTTATTAATGATGGATCAGTGCATTCCTAACTCTAACTAACCTAGCTTTAGTGTAAAGAGGGCATTAACATAACACAAAGTCACCATTTTTAATCAAAACCGTCACATCTTCCTCGTTACGGTCCCGTCCTAATGTCTCCAGACTGAAGATACCGCGTCTCATCACAGTTTGAGCAGTTTTCTGATTCGTCCTGATGTCTCAGAGCTGTGCTGGGTTTAAGTCCGTCCTCCTGAGCGCTCACATCTGGAGCCACAGTCTGGATCTCCACACTTCGGGAGAAACATCATCGCTCATCTGTCACGTCCCTCTCGTTCCTGTAGCACCTCGCGCGGCGCCGCCAGATTTCCTCCAACGTTTCTCTCGGTTCTCCATCTGCTCTGTTCCGGAGCCAGAACGCCGTCCGATGTGGTTCGTGCTGGAAACAGACGGATAACCTAGACTCAGCCTCAGCCTCCTGTCCTCGCGCCAACACACACCACTGTTGGGCTGTTTCTGTCGCTGAGGATGATATTTGACAAATCCAGTTAATGTTGAGGAATTATTAGTTACACACCTCTCAGTTTTTAACAATTGAGAAACATTTGATGTAACTTCATTTTTTCTTATAAATAAACTCAAAAAACTAATCCAAACAGGAGAATATTACATCAGATCGACCCAAAAATGTCTTATTATTGGATTTTATTCATATTCACACAGTTATATGTTTCTGTTGAGCTTTTTCACAGATTTAAATCCTACACAATTTCTCTTTTCTGAACAAAAACACTCTTTCACAAATGCACAGACTCAAAGTTCCTGCAGAATATATCTTTACTGCTGTAATCTAAATCTTATTACAGTATCACTTGAACATTTTTTCACAAATCTACAAATCAAGATACAAATATAAACTCTTTTTTGTCTTTTTCGACAGTTGTGTCTCAGAACTGTCTTTGTATTGGTTTCATTTCTTTTGTTACAAGTGTTTTTGGTTCTAAATTGTTCAGTATAAACGTTGAATGTGTTTTTATTGATCGAGAACGTCTTTAAAGTGACTTGTGTTTCACATTTTGACAGAATAGTCCAGTTTGTCCAGTTTAAGTGTTTATTTAGTGTTTTAGCAAATGTGGAAATCTATAATATTTCAATGTCAGTACACTTTAATGTCCCCTTTTGCATAATTGAACTTTATTTATGAAGAAATACTGATCTAGACCTACTTCCACTGTGTTTTTAACATGTAAAGGTGAATTTTGCTGCTGTTGTATTATACACTCTGTTAATATCGCTCTTGTTCATTCCTGGTTTTAAAAGTTTGTTTGTTTGTTTGTTTGTGTGTTTAGGTTTGACCTGGGAGGACGACACCACGCAGCGGGTCTTGTCCAAAGAGTTGTCCAAACTGAGGAGGATCCCGTACAGACCCCAGCCCGGGGTTGTCTACAACACTAACAACAGGTCGGTTGTTATTGTTGTTATTATCACAGTATTTGGTAAATGTTCTTGACAAATTAAGTACAATGCTTTATATTATGGCAAAAACAAAGTTAAAGTTGTTTTTTGTCCCAGTCTCAGACTCCACTCTCCTCCAACATCAGCAGTAACCTACTAATACATTACATTAAAGTTTAGAGCTGAAAACTTTTATCTTTGGAGTTTACTGTTACTGTAGTGATCCTGTAATTATCTCCGTTTCATTAAACACTGAAGCATCACCAACATTTATCCATGTTTCTCTATTTCTATCTTTTTTGAGCTGTTTCTCTGTAAAATAAGACGTATTTCCAACAGAATAACCCATTTCCTTGGTTTATTTCCTTGTTCCTTCGTTGTTGACATCAGTGTCGACCAATGGGAGCGCTCCTTTTTACCTGAAGTGAGCTGTGATTGGACAAAATCCTGCTGTGGACTGATCATTCTCATCTATTAAAATCCTTCATTATAAAGACTAGATCACGTCTTAAGGTCTCATTTTTTCACAGATGAATCCTGTTACAGTAAACTTCAGGTCAAAGGTGAATCCAGCTGCTGATATACTGTCGTTGTGTTTGTTTCAGACCTGTGGCCGAGGCCTGATCCGGTGGAGCAGGGTGAAGCCTGGAGGTGGAGCTCAACAGAAACCTCCAGATGTACCTCCAGCGTCTGGGGCTCTCCGAAGACGTCCGCTCTGCTGCTGGGAAGGTCGGGCCGCTCAAATCAATATGTTCTCAGTTTAAGAACACTATACGCCTGCTTTAGGGTCAGTTTGTCTGATTTTTACGTTCCATTTACCTCCAAGAAACAGACAAAAAGCTCCGTTTCAGCTCAAGGCTTTAGTTTATTAATGAAAGTTTTATTCACACAGTTTGAAGAGAACCTATTGAATCAGGATTTAAACGGCTGTAGCCACTTATTACTGAGGCTCGTAGCAGGGCACATAAAGACTGGCCTAGAGCAACGGGAGGCTGTGTAAAGACAGGGCCCGGTGCAGCTCACAGCGGGACGTCCTGCGCCGGCTCAGACTGATGGCTCCTCTCAAGGCACTGTTATGAGACGAATAATACACGCTGGGAGTTCACCAGTTCTAGAGCGCTCATTAATACCCTGATTTGTGGGGCGTCCGGTTCCTCCTGAAGGGCTTTGAACCAGGAGTGGAGCCTCAAAGACGGCGCCGCTGGTTTTAACTGAAATATACGCAATAAACGTCATTAATTTAAGCAGAAAGCAGCGTTAGTTTCGACTTTTAGCTTTAAATATAAGAATTCAGTGTATCTGCAATAGATT
>CM072164.1:1722632-1742838 GCA_036850595.1 Rhyacichthys aspro | reverse complement strand
CCTGACGCCTTGACATTTTTTGTAATGTTAATGAAGCTTTAGTGGCCCGTTTCTTTTACTGCGTAGACCTCTTTGTCTCTATTGCAGTAAATATAATGCCATGTTTTGCTTTTAAAATATTTTAAGTTGTGAGTTGCTAAGGCAGGCCAATCTTATTATGTCACATATCCTTTTTTTTTTTGTTTATTTTATTTATTAAGGTGAAATTTTGGCTGGGGGTGGGGAGTTTTCCAAGAAAATGAATTACTTCCTGTTTGGTCCCGGGAGAAGGTGGAGTTTGGGGTTTTGGTTTGTACGCAGCAAGTTTCAAAAATAAAGAAATAAATCTTTTTGCTCCACTCTGACTCTCATCAGAGAAAATACAACAGCTGTAGGAAAAGCTGAGAAGATAAATGAAGTGTAGCAGTGATAGCATTAGCATCAGAGCCATATTGTGAGAGAAAACATACACCCTGAAGGCTTTTACCAACATTAGCCGTTTTCAGCTGCGATTATTGAGAGCTCTGACATTATAACTGTACTTCTTTGCATAAAACAAAGGAAAAAAAATAGTGTTGTCATTATTTAAAGGTTGTTATGCTTTTATTTTACTGGTTTGCCCCACTTCAGACAGACTTGGCCCTGAACTAAAACAACTGTTGCTCTAAACTAACTTCCACGGGTCATATTTATGCCACTCGCTTTGGTCAATTTGATTACATCACATTTTGATTTTAATCTCAGCAGAAACAGGTCTCATATACTTGTCTAACATATAACACAAGCTAATATTATGCTATCCCACACAAAATAAAAGAAAAAGCACTTGCACCATAATCTCAAAACAATTCACATTAAAGAATGAGAAATACTATTGTGAAAACTCCATTCTGTGTGAGTAAGTAAAGGTTAATGTAACTGCTTAGACAAAACATTTATTCAGCAGGTGAGGCTAATTCAGACTGATTAGCCTTTAGCATCTCTACCAGAATATTGGGAACTCCCTGAAGAAGAGTCTGTCTGCAGCAGTAATCTAAGCCAAAGTGCCTCGCGTCTCCTTACTTTATCACGTTCTGATTAAATAAATGTCCTACATAGTGACTCCAGAGCGTATAGACATATTTTCCTGGCATAACGGTGCCTGGAGTTGGCCTCGTTTACACAGCAGCGGCTTGAGCTACTTTTTGCATTCGCTATTAATCAACGTCACTGACAGCAGACCTATAAAACCCAGACCTATGGATAAACCACAGCTCTACTGCTTTTGAGTGAATGTCAACTTTACTTTCTTCTGTTTCAGGTCCATTATCCAGATGTGGAGAGAGTGGAGTGGCTCAATAAGGTAAATGCACACACTTTAAAGAGACTTGGATGTAGGGCTCTGGAAAAACTGAGGAAGTCTCTGGAGAAAAGTAATGAATCGGGGACAGAAAAGCTAATGACTTCATTATTAAAAGGTGGAAACAGGTGAGCAGCTTAATTTAGAGAATATTAATAATATGAAGGTACAGCGAGATGTTTATGCACAAGATACTGCAATATCCATGGCCTTTAATAACAATAACATAACACAAGTTCTACATTACACAATACATCTTATTATATTCAAAACAGAACAGTGGGATTGTATTTCTGCTTCAAGAAATAATCATGTAATAATGTATTTTGAAAATTTGCTAAAGCCAAACATACTTTTACTTAAAGTTCCACTCCCTTATTTTCTTTTTTTGTCCAAAATCAGTCTAGGGACCTCTCCTGCTTCTCTTTTATTAAATAATAAAACCAGACCAGTTTTTCCTCCAAAATACTAATCCATTGGACCAAACTGAAGTTTAGAGTTTAGCGTTAGCTTAGCTGTGACTTCAGCGTCAGGACGACAATTATCTCCTCCTCGTTAAACATTACGTGATTGAATTGACAGTATTTATCTGTGTTTTACGTTGCCTCCCTTTTCTCTGTTGATGCTTTTCTTTTTTCAGCTGTTTCTCTGTTAAAATACACTTTATTTATTTGAAATTTTCTGTACCTGAATAGAAGTTCTTTCAAAAACGATTGATTTTACAATAAACTATTTGGGTTTAAGTCTGTTTAAGTCTGTTTCCATCAGACTTATTCTCATTATCTCTGACTGTTCTTCCACAGACGGTGAAACAGCTGTGGCCCTTCATCTGTCAGTTCGTAGATAAACTGTTCAGAGACACCATCGAGCCGGCCGTCAAGAACGCCACGCCGTACCTCAGCTCGTTCTGCTTCACCAAGATCGACCTGGGCGACAAGGTAATACCTGTTATATTCATCTGATTTACATTTATAAAAACAATACAACAGAGAAACCTTGGCCAAATTCAACCTGGTGGCACCATCCTGCAGGGTTTGCTCTAAACAGAAGAAGATTACTGTTCTTTAAGGCCATCTTAATCTCTAAATCTTTAAAAATCTAAAAATCTTTCAATTCAGAGGCTGCACCGAAGTTTTATTTACTCAGTATTTAATGTAGGGTATTAAATATTATAATCATAATCACAGTTATTTTGGTCATTTTTTAAATTATTTTAAACAATTACTCATTGACTTTGGAAATATATTGGATTTATTGAACAAAACAGTGAATTCTCCTTAAAATAAATAATATATTCAAGTGTATAAATAAATAGATAAAAAAATAAACAGAAATAATAACAAAGATTAATAAAGAATATCAACAGTGTAATGCACTTCCACAATCTCCTGAAAGTAATAAATAAAACCATGTAATAGATAATAGTTTATTCTCGATTACATTGGTATTGTGATTGTTTGGAGCAGAAATTGAAATAAAAAAATTGGATTTATTGCACAACCCTGATTAAATGTCACAAATTCTGCTCGTGTTAAATTCAATGTAGACAGAGAATGAGATTTCACAAAATGAGAGCCTTTGACTCAAACCAGAAACAGCTGTTGCAACATTTATCATCTTTCTTCTTGGAATATGACGTGTTTATCACAAGCACAAGACAAACCCCACTTGAGAAAAACATTGCTGTTTCCCTTTTTTACTCAAATAAGGATTCCCTGTCGTTTAATCAACAGACTCTGCCTTTTACCAAAACACTTTTACCCTTTTTTGACAATGAAAACGTGTCAAGTATCAAAAAGCCACATTAATATGATATAAAGTTAATTACATATGTATTATTTAACAATTATCCATTAATTTATTCCATATTTCATTAATGCCACTTGCAGAATTCACAGATAGTCCTCACAGAGCCAGGATTACTAAGTTTCATTGTGATTTTGTGTGTGCAGCCGTTGAGAGTGAACGGTGTCAAAGTTTACACTGAGAACGTGGACAAGCGGCAGGTGATCATGGACCTGGAGATCAGGTGGGCACTAATCCTCTTACTTTCACCAATACATCAGCTGTTTATAGATGAAAACATGACTCAAAGCTGGAATATGCCAAAGATGGAAATTTATTGTGACTTTTCTGTTTCTCTGTTCAGTTTTGTTGGAAACACAGAGATAGATGTGGATATAAAGAAGTACTATTGCAGAGCAGGAATCAAAAACATACAGGTAAGAGGTGGTTTGTTCTGGGATCACTTTCTGACGTAATGGTTTAGTCCAGTCTGGTCTGGTTTTGTCTGGGATTAAATGGTCTGGTTTAGTCCAGTTTAACCTGGTTTTGTCTGGGATTACATGGTCTGGTTTAGTCCAGTCTGGTCTGGTTTTGTCTGGGATTACATGGTCTGGTTTAGTCCAGTCTGGTCTGGTTTTGTCTGGGATTACATGGTCTGGTTTAGTCCAGTCTGGTCTGGTTTTGTCTGGGATTACATGGTCTGGTTTAGTCCAGTTTGGTCTGGTTTTGTCTGGGATTACATGGTCTGGTTTAGTCCAGTCTGGTCTGGGTTTGTCTGGGATTACATGGTCTGGTTTAGTCCAGTTTGGTCTGGTTTTGTCTGGGATTACATGGTCTGGTTTAGTCCAGTTTGGTCTGGTTTTGTCTGGGATTACATGGTCTGGTTTAGTCCAGTCTGGTCTGGTTTTGTCTGGGATTACATGGTCTGGTTTAGTCCAGTTTGGTCTGGTTTTGTCTGGGATTACATGGTCTGGTTTAGTCCAGTTTGGTCTGGTTTTGTCTGGGATTACATGGTCTGGTTTAGTCCAGTTTGGTCTGGTTTTGTCTGGGATTACATGGTCTGGTTTAGTCCAGTTTGGTCTGGTTTTGTCTGGGATTACATGGTCTGGTTTAGTCCAGTTTGGTCTGGTTTTGTCTGGGATTACATGGTCTGGTTTAGTCCAGTTTGGTCTGGTTTTGTCTGGGATTACATGGTCTGGTTTAGTCCAGTTTGGTCTGGTTTTGTCTGGGATTACATGGTCTGGTTTAGTCCAGTTTGGTCTGGTTTTGTCTGGGATTACATGGTCTGGTTTAGTCCAGTTTGGTCTGGTTTTGTCTGGGATTACATGGTCTGGTTTAGTCCAGTTTGGTCTGGTTTTGTCTGGATTACATGGTCTGGTTTAGTCCAGTTTAGTCTGGTTTTGTCTGGGATTACGTGGTCTGGTTTAGTCCAGTCTGGTCTGGTTTTGTCTGGGATTACATGGTCTGGTTTAGTCCAGTTTGGTCTGGTTTTGTCTGGGATTACATGGTCTGGTTTAGTCCAGATCCTGCTCAAACTGTTGCTGTTTTGAGACAAACTCAGACCAAATATTGATTTAATTTAGAATTATCTTCTTTTTTTCTACTTTTCACTTTTCCGTTAACTAAGAAAAGTTAACAAACTTGTGCACAGTTCTGTATATTTTTTAGGATTTGTAATTTATAGTTTGTTTTTACCAGTAAATTGCAAAATATGGAGTCTGTAAAGCTGTATTTGTTTTTAGAGGCAACACTCCTTTAGTTTATTCAGGAAAAAATCAACATAAATCACGATCAAACCTAAATTACTCATTTTGTCTCGTCTCTAAACCTTTAGCTCAGTTTCCATCTCGGCTCCAAAGTCACATGTGGAATGGTTCTAAAACTGCTCAGACAAGACTCCCCCATCAGTCTTCTTCCAAACTAAATCATTTAACCCTCTAAGATCTGCACATTAAGCTAATAAGCTCTAAACCTAACGTAGAAAGGGCTTCCATAACTCGACCCGAGGAGCCGTGTCCTGGTCATTGGTTTAATCTAAGTGTGACGGTTTATGGGTTAAGAGCACAGTAATGACGTTTGTGGAGAACTTTTACATAATCAGCCCATATTTACAGTTCAGAGGTCACGGGTTTACGTCCAGAGCAAGAGGAGACAGTATTTACCTCTGTGTGGTACAGGGACGTAACTATAGACAGTGTTATGCTTATAGTACAGCACAGATCAGCACAGGTATCTGACTGTTTAGAGCTGAATATTTGTGTTGTGATTAGGTGCTTAGATAACTATCTGTCTCTAAAGATAACTCTCCAAACTGTGCCTCTATATAAACATCTAAATAAAGACCATTTTAGATTTATTTGTACTTTACTGCTCTTATTATCAGATTAAATTCTTTCCTACATCAAAGCTCCACTTCCTGATTTTCTTTGTTTGTCTCAGACTCTCCTCCAAAATCAGTCTAGGGACCTCTCCTGCTTCTCTTTTATTAAAAAATAAAACCAGACCAGTTTTTCCTCCAAAATACTAATCCATTTGACCAAACTGAAGTTTAGAGTTTAGCGTTAGCTTAGCTGTGACTTCAGGACGACAATTATCTCCTCCTCGTTAAACATTACGTGATTTAATTAATAGTATTTATTTCTGTTTTACCTTGTCTTCCTTTTCTTTTTTCTTTTTTGTTTTATTCACTATCACAAGTACAAAATCTTAGACATTTGGTAACTTTGACTAGATTAAAATGACAAATAGAGAGAGCACCTTCTTCTGATTCAGTCAACACAGAATAACACGTATATTATTCGCTATTTACAGTCACAACATTAGCTTTTCTTCAGGAAATGAAGAGTTAAAAGAGGATAATGTTGAATCCTATGATCCAGTCTCTCTGTCTTGGTTAGTTTGAGTTAATCTGCTTCTCTCTTCTGCTTTTCACTGTAAATGTCTGATGGGCAAAAAGATTTTCCTCACTGAGCCATGACCAAATTAGGTTCTGCAGAAGGAGGGCTGCATAACTGAGCCTTGAGTCACTGAATCACCGAGAAAACACTGTCCTTTCACATTTAAAGGAGGGAAACGTAAACACTGTACGCAAGAAAGCTTTGGAGTTTATTTGCTGTTTGTTGCTGGTTTCTGCGAGTGACTCCAAAGACCTGCAGCAATAAGAACATTTTACATTTTCTTGATTAAGTTATACACATTAGTCTTGAATAATTCTCTGGATTAAAACTCCAGCTCAGCAGCGTCGTAAAACAGGACCAATTTTTCACAACGAAATACTAATAAGTTACATTAAATTGTTAAAAAGTTTAGCTCTGACCTGAAACTTTTATCTTTGGAGTTTCTTGTTGTAGACTGTAGTGATCCTGGAATTATCTCTGTCTCATTAAACACATTGGCAACATTTATCCATGTTTCATTTGCTGCTGTTTCTCTATTTTTATCTTTTTTGAGCTGTTTCTCTGTAAAATAAGACGTATTTCCAACAGAATAACCCATTTCCTTGGTTTATTTCCTTGTTCCTTCGTTGTTGACATCAGTGTCGACCAATGGGAGCGCTCCTTTTTACCTGAAGTGAGCTGTGATTGGACAAAATCCTGCTGTGGACTGATCATTCTCATCTATTAAAATCCTTCATTATAAAGACTAGATCACGTCTTAAGGTCTCATTTTTTCAGATGATTCCTGTTACAATAAACTTTAGGAGATTACACTGAAAAACTGAATGCAACAACAACAAAAAAAACAGGAAATGGACTTTAAGGACAGTTTAATTGTTAATTACATCTTTATTGTTACCTTATTACAGCTTAATAATGAGTAACAAGTACAAAAAGTCTACTGTATAACCTTTTTTCTATTTTGATCAATTACATTAAATAACATTTGTGTGTTTTTTGTGCTCTCAGCTTCACGGACTGATGCGAGTGGTGATGGAGCCGCTGTTGGGCGACATGCCTCTGGTCGGAGCCGTGTCCGTCTTTTTCCTGAAGAGGCCTGTAAGTACAAGAGCTATTTTTTATTTGTTTAATGAAAAGCTGTTCTTGTGAGGAATCGTGGCTGTCGGCAGATGTGGGTTTTTATCAGAGAAATGTTTTCCTGGGAGCTGTCTTCCTTCCTGAGCTCCGTCCGTTTTATAAACTCTGCTTTGATTAAGGCATCTTCAGGAAATGAGCGACAAACAAAACAAGAAGGAAAAATGTCTCCTGTCTCATAAAACTGACCTGAACTGATGACAGATTTATTATTATTGCACTTTTTCATATAAAGCATTTAACCAGACCAGTTTTTCCTGGTTATATTCCTCTGTGATGCCTTTAGAGTTTAGTAAAGTGGCAGGAAATTAACATAAACATGATATTATTCATGTGAGGCACTGTGGACTTGTTGATTTATGCAAATTCTCCACATTTTTTGATTTAACAATGTGCTTTTTTGTCTTTTAACCATTGAACTAACCTATTTTCTCTTCTGTGCTGCTTTTATTTTGACATTGAGCAAAAAAAGTGAAGAAATATTCCACAAAATAAAAAAGAAACAAGGTAATAGCAAGAAAATAATTAAAATGGGCATTAAATACTAATATTATAACACCTCTGGATCACAGTGAAACATAATCACACATTATTGTAAAGAGTATATGAGCAGTGCAACAAATTTTAAGCAATTTCAACTGGATTTTTATGAATTAATGTGCAGTTTTACATCTCGGGATAATATTTTTTCAAATATTACAAAAATGTTCCACTGTTATGTTTGAAGTCTACTCAAAACTGGAGTTAGACTCATTTTATTTCACTGTTCTTTGTCGATGCCAGTCCAGTTATTGCTCAGTGACTCAAACAGATTCGGTATTAACTTTAGCGGCAAAAGCACATTGAGGACTTCCTTTTCTTTGTTTTTCTTCTTCCTGTGCCGTTTGTGGCGTGTTACTGTGGTTGGGGTTTCCTTCAGAGAGAGGTCTAACTGGGACAACGGAACACAACCAACTGCAAAACTGCTGCTCTTTATGTTGTAGACGAGAAAAAAGTTAAAACTAATCAAAAAGGAAATGTTCAGCCAATTCACATCATGGGATTAGTAGTATCTGAAGATATGGTTTATAAATGTATTAAAAGAATTATCCTCCACATCACCATTTTCAAGAGTTTAAGTTTGAGTTTTGACCCTTTAAAGCTGCTGTAGTTGTAGTTTTGACCCTCTAAAGCTGCTGTAGTTGTAGTTCTGACCCTCTAAAGCTGCTGTAGTTGTAGTTCTGACCCTCTAAAGCTACTGTAGTTGTAGTTTAGACCCTCTAAAGCTGCTGTAGTTGTAGTTCTGACCCTCTAAAGCTACTGTAGTTGTAGTTTTGACCCTCTAAAGCTGCTGTAGTTGTAGTTTTGACCCTCTAAAGCTGCTGTAGTTGTAGTTCTGACCCTCTAAAGCTGTTGTAGTTGTAGTTTTGACCCTCTAAAGCTGCTGTAGTTGTAGTTTTGACCCTCTAAAGCTGCTGTAGTTGTAGTTCTGACCCTCTAAAGCTACTGTAGTTGTAGTTTTGACCCTCTAAAGCTGCTGTAGTTGTAGTTTTGACCCTCTAAAGCTGTTGTAGTTTGAGTTTTGTCCCTCTAAAGCTACTGTAGTTGTAGTTTTGACCCTCTAAAGCTGTTGTAGTTTGAGTTTTGTCCCTCTAAAGCTACTGTAGTTGTAGTTTTGACCCTCTAAAGCTGCTGTAGTTTGAGTTTTGACCCTCTAAAGCTGTTGTAGTTGTAGTTTTGACCCTCTAAAGCTGCTGTAGTTGTAGTTTTGACCCTCTAAAGCTACTGTAGTTGTAGTTTTGACCCTCTAAAGCTGCTGTAGTTTGAGTTTTGACCCTCTAAAGCTGCTGTAGTTGTCGTTTTGACCCTCTAAAGCTACTGTAGTTGTAGTTTTGACCCTCTAAAGCTGCTGTAGTTGTAGTTTTGACCCTCTAAAGCTGCTGTAGTTGTAGTTCTGACCCTCTAAAGCTACTGTAGTTGTAGTTTTGACCCTCTAAAACCGCTGTAGTTGTAGTTCTGACCCTCTAAAGCTACTGTAGTTGTAGTTTTGACCCTCTAAAGCTACTATAGTTGTAGTTTTGACCCTCTAAAGCTGCTGTAGTTGTAGTTTTGACCCTCTAAAGCTGCTGTAGTTGTAGTTTTGACCCTCTAAAGCTGCTGTACTTTGAGTTTTGATCCTCAAATCAGTAAAAATAATCATATTTAATTCTTGAGTCTGAGTCCCCTTCTTCAGTTCATGTAAATCTCTGATAATAACACAAGTCTCAGCAGCTGCATCAGTTCACCGTCCCAGTTATAACAATAATAGTTGTTGTTTTGACACATTTTTACTTCAGGCTGAGCTGTGTTTATGATCAGAAGTGGCTCCTCGGTGAAATCCTGAAGAATGCGGCTGAAACAAGTCGCAGCCTGTGTTGTTAGGTGTCACTGTTGCTCAGAGTAATTAAACACAAACTCAAACTGTTTGGGAAAATAAAAATGTTCCAAATATGATTCTGTTTGGAGCAGTGTGGTCTTTAGGCAACACTCTAGAAATCAGAGCCAGAGCGTGTCATGATCGGGTCCAGACCGAGACCAGTGTATGATCCTTCAGACGAGAACCAAGAAAACAGTTTTAAGATCCAGACAGAATAATATCAGGTTTAGAACAGGTCCAAACCTACAACAGGGTTAGTCTTTAGTGAGTCAGGGTTACAGAGAGAGATTTTAGAGTGTCCTTTATTGTGTCCAATCTAAGACGCACCTGAGCGATAATGATGCTGTCTAATGAGCATCTATATATGACACACCTGTGTATCGTATGTACAAGTGCTCACTAACACAGATTTAGACAGATTTGTGAACAATATTTGAGAAAAATAGGCCTTTTGTGAACATTAAAAAAGTCTTAGATCTTTGAGTTCAGTTCATGAAAAATGGGAGCAAAAATAAAAGTGTTGTGTTTATATTTTTGTTCAATGTAAATATAAAAAAATGTGAGTAAAAATATCTTTGAGTAAGACAAGACTTTATAAATGTTTTCCTCAGACTCATCTCTAGTTTGGCAGGAGGCACATGGTTGTAAAACTGTTCTAAAATCTGAAATATAAGCATTATTAAATTATTATTAAATATAAAAACCTGCTATTTTCATAATGTCTTATATTGTATTGTCATTACAAATCAACATATGCCATATATATTTGGCATTTCTTTATTTTATTGTGCATATTTTTCATTATTGTTTTAGTGTATTTCTTTTATTTTGTGTCATTTATTTCTTGTCTTGTGTCAACTCCACCAATAAACTTCATTCACATATTCTCACAGAAGACCACTTTATCATAATGTAAATTTAAATCCTTTATTACAACGAATGGGAACGAAATTAATCAGAGTTTCAGCCAAAATCCACAGTGACATTATAATTTTTCTTTGTGATTTTGTGTATATATATATATAGACTATCAGCATAGGTGTAATGCATATTTATTGCAATATCAACATGAACTATATCCAAACAAAACAGCTTGAAGTAAAATAAAAAGTACTGAAAGAGTTTAAAGCCAAAAGTTCACAATTTACTTTTTAGTTTTGGTAAAAAAGTGAAAGGCACCAGTGAAATAGAAGTTATATATAGTTATAAGAGTTTATAGAGTATCTGTATTTCACAAGTTCTATTGGAATTGCACTATTGAACAACCATATTCTGAATATTCTGTATATTGTATGTTTTCTGGAGCAGACATTATTAGAAAATGAATTCCACAAACCAATGAATTAAACGATCTGTCTGATATTATACTGTTGCACGATTAAATATTACAAATGCAGTTAGAGAGGAAGGTTTTTGTTCGAATCAGAGCAAACGGAAAAAGATTTAAAGTCCTGCAGAATGAATATAGTATTTGTTTTTACAGATTAATCCTGTCTGAGTTGCTCTAATGGTTGTTTCTGTTGTTTTTCAGTGGCTGGACATCAACTGGACTGGACTCACAAACATGTTGGACATCCCTGGAGTCAAGTGAGTCACTGCACCTCAAGTAGAAAGCACTTTTGGAAAACAGTTTCTGGATTTAAGAGTTAAGTTTAGGAAAAGACTGGGACTATTTTGACTGAAGTTGTATATTCAAAACAAAGAGAGCTGCTGCTGCTCTGTGGATTTGAATTGTTTAAATCCTTCCCTAATTCATTCATATGGAAGAATCCTGTTTGTATTTTACTATTAAGCATTTGTATTTGTTCTATTTACGGCTGCACCGTGATATTTTAGAGAATGTGTCCAGGTTGCATCTTTATTTTAGCAGAAAACAGCTGCGTGAGACATAATTACTTTCACATATGTTCTTCCAAATTCATCTTTGTGCTCAGTTTACGGGAGCAGGCTTTAAAAATAAAAGAACTGTGCCTAATCCGGGTCGTGCTGCCGGGTCTAGACTCTCTCTGGGAAAGGTTTTGAGTGAAAGTCTGGACTAAAAGCATCATCTGGTGAGGCTCTAACTGAGGCCTGCTTTTCAATGCAAATCCTGGACTCGTCCCGATCACAAGAAGAAGCTCCAGAGTTACTCGAAGTCTATTTTCTTATTCAAATCACGGAGCACTTTCAGTTTTATTCCTTTTCACTCCATCAGACCGGCTTTGTGTCAAATCAGATTCTGAAGTGTACTTAAAAGACTCTTAGTGTCACCATCTTCAGGGGTTTTCTTCAAAAAAAATGTTATAAACCACACAAAATGAACGAGGATAAGTATATTTTTCTAACGTCAGATTGTATCGTGACAAAAAGTGAAAAATAAATGTTCTGCATCTGATAAATGTCTAATTCAATTCCATTTTTCCAAGTTAGTTTATAAATTCAGATGCATTTTCACATGTATTGTTACTGATTTGTTTTTAATCTTGTGAAACATTATCTTGATATAGACAGTGATATTAGTTTAAAGGACATTTTTACTTGAATATTTCCTCAGTGACTAAGAACCTCCACAAACATGACTCTACAATGCGAAGAATTAATGCACAAAATCCTTTTTGTCAGACTCTTTTCACAGAAGCATGAATTATCGCAGCAGTGTCAGACATAGGGCCAAGCAGAGAATACAATCCATGATCCAAGTGAGAAAATCACATGAAAGACATATTTTAAATTAAAGTAACTATTCTATTTCTAATTTGTCCTGTGTTTTAGTCAGAGATGGACATAACAATGAGACACAGAACTGAACAGCAGCCATTGCAATTTATCTTCAGTCTTTTACTGGCACTCATTCCCCAAAATGTCTTTGTCAAAAAAGAGGAAAGTAGTAGGAGAAAAAATGTGCTCTTCCTGTTATTCTCAGAGTAGAATGTGAAACCTGTGTTTGGTTTGAACGCAGCAAGTTTCAGAACTAAAGAAATATAATATTCAGCTTCATTCTGACACTGATCAGAGAAAAATACAAGAGAAGAGAGAAGATAAATGAAGTGTAGCAGGTCTGTTTTTATCTTTAGCTGTGATAGCATTAGCATTAATAGCATTAGCATCAAAGAATATTGTGAGTTTTGTGAAAACATACATGATGAAGGCTTTTACCGACATAAACCAATAAAAATGTTATTATTTTACTGGTCCCACCCACTTCAGATCAAATTGTGCTGAATGTGGACCCTGAACTAACATGAACCCTGGATTATTGTAAAGTAAAGTCTGCCTTAGAAATCATAAAGTATGATTTATTTATGATTTCCATTTGTAATCCATTCTCATCTCTCTTTGTTATCTCTAAATATTCATGTTTGTCTCAGCGCAGTTCCAGAGACTTGAGCAAGACTCCAGCAAATATTTAGAGTCTGATCAAGCATTTCTTTTTTAAATTCAGACTGGATTCTGCTCATTTTTTGCCTTGTTTTCTACCGACTCCTGAAACCTCCTGAATTCTCCTGCCTCGTCTCAGTCGTGCATCACTCTGTTGGTATTTGTCCTTCTCTGTTTATATTTTTTGGAGGAACTCCCAGTGTCCCGATCAGGCCCCGCCTCCTGTGAAAATGCCGTTCTCCCGGTTCGACGAGTCTGACGCTGTGCCGTGCAAAAGTGTGATTGAAACCCTCCGTCTCCACCCTTATCGCTGTTTTCCTGTTTGTGTGAGAAAAAATAGACCTGATTAGTGTTTCCCACGTGGCCCCTCGAGCAATGAAATACTGACTTTTTATTTTTAATTTGTGGAAAGAGTTGCTCCAGAGCGTGACCCTGTGTGACTCTGGTTTACTCTGATTACACTTGTTTGGCTGATACAGGATTATGTTGCCCTCTACAGGACGTTAAGAGTAATGTGAGCGACTGATGAGGAATATTTGCCTTGTGTTTGTATAAAATTAAACAAAAATAAGTTGTTTAAATGATGAAATACTTTTAGAGTCCAAGTTTAAACAGACTGTACCTAATTACTCTACTACTAAATCGCTAAACTCTAAACTTCAGTTTGGTCAAATGGATTAGTATTTTGGAGGAAAAACTGGTCTGGTTTTATTTTTTAATAAAAGAGAAGCAGGAGAGGTCCCTAGACTGATTTTGGAGGAGAGTCTGAGACAGGGACAAAAAAGACAATCAGGAAGTAGAGCTTTAAAGAAATAAACTTACTCAGGTCAGGAACTGAAGATTCTGTGTCCAGTTTTTCCATCGTGTGACGACAGTGTTTCACAATTGTTTTCTTTTTAAAGTGACCCGTGTTTCAAAAGAACTCTGACCCAGTTTCCTTGTCGGTCTTATTTCATATCTTTTTTCCTGTTTATTATTATTATTGAAGCCGAACCCAGTCATTTGTTTTTAGATTTTTGGAGGCATATTATTGTACATTTATAACAGATGTACAAGTCAATAGTTCTGTTTTATCTGAAAATATGGAGCCTTAAAGTCATTACAACAACAGCAATAAATGAGTTGTGATGTTTTGTTGACATAAAACAAAGAGACTAACCCCTCTTTTAAAAATAAAGTGTGTTTCATTTGTGATTTTTTAGGGCCATGCTAACATTTGAGAGAAAACACAAATTTACGCTACAGCTCGGATATTTATTGGATATTTATGAAAAGTTGACAGTCTCTTGTGAGTTTTTCTGCTGCTTTTTTCTCTTTTAGTGGGTCTACAGCCTGAAAAGTTACATTCTGTTGCTGTAAATTTCCTTTTCTTTCTTTCTCAGTGGTTTGAGCGACAACATCATCCAGGACATCATCTGTCAGTACCTGGTGCTTCCGAACCGTATCACCATCCCTCTGGTCGGAGAGGCCCAGCTCGCTCAGCTCCGCTTCCCCATCCCCAAGGTTCTGCTCTCACTCTTACATTTTTACACCAGCAAACAGCATCTTTTATCTCTGAGGAAGTCAAAACATCACCGTATTTATCCAAAAAGCACCTGTTTTTTTAAATCTCCTGAACGTCCTGCACTGCTGCTTTCCTTTTTTGTTTCAGATTAATTACTTAAACCCATTGGGCCTCATTCATGACGCTTCTTACTCATACATTTCTTCTTAAGGCCTTTCTTTTTGGTGATTTTTACCAATGTTTTCTTCACTGAAAAAACTTATTCTGGAAGAACAAATCCCAAGAACAGGGTGAAGTATTCTTACGCATCCCTGAAATTACACAGTTTTATAATATTATTAGAGTTATATTGCAACAAAATATTTTAACTAAAACATAATTGTAGACTACACACTTTTACAAATTATTATTATTACACGAAATGCACATAAGAATAATAAATGATATGACGGACAGTGCTTATAAGCCCAAAATACACTTAAAATCTATTTCCTTTCTGAATAGTTCTATTAACAAAGCACTAGAGCAATGTAACAAAGCCATATATTCTACACAAAGGAATAAAATAGAGGAGTTAATATAATTCCTTTACATTTTTAATACAATTCACCTGTTTTTTTTTAAAGTAAATTAATGATTAGGTAAGAATCAACTCTGATCACTTCCATTTTCATGATTGTGTCTAATACTCTCATTTACCGTCTTCTCAGGGCGTCCTCCGGATCCACTTCCTCGAGGCCCAGGACCTTCTCGGTAAAGATAAGTTCCTGGGAGGACTGATCAAAGGCAAGTCCGACCCGTACGGAGTCATTCAGCTCGGGACGCAGCTGTTCCAGAGCAAAGTCATCCACGAGACGGTCAACCCCAAGTGGAACGAAGTCTACGAGGTTCAAAAACACGACACCGACTCGTCATTTGGAGATTATAAACTGTGTCTCTGCAACATTAACTACATTTATCTTTCATTGGTGTAGGCTTTTGTGTACGAGCACTCAACAACTGCTCAGAATCTGGAGCTGGAGCTGTTCGATGAAGACACGGATAAAGACGACTTTCTGGGAAGGTACAAATAAACGCTTTTACTTATCGTTGATGCAGGGATACGAGAGGTTTTGATCAGAAATGCATTCACCTTCACGAAATTCTAAAAATATAAATGGCATTTGATCAAAAATACTGTTGATAAAATCTGAATAGTTGGATTTTGTCACATTTTTTAACAATTTTAAGTTTACACAAATCCACTCGATTATAAAAAAACAACTGTATTCTGCACCGGGACAGTAGATGGCGCTGTAAAAACTACTGCCAAAGCTAAAAAAAGACTCCAAAACAGATGATGATGGTGAGCGCTAACAATAATCATTAATAATATGTTGAATACAGTGAGAATTTGTGAAACTAAAGGTTGAATTTAAGCGTTAAAAAGATGAAATGTAAGATTGTCTGCACTAGTTTCACTTGTTTTTTTATTCAATAGCCTCACAATCTGCATTTTCTTAAGTGTATTTATTTGTTTAAAGTGATTTTTGTCCTATTTTTTCTGTCAGCTGTGTCCGGTTTCAAAGAACAATGTCTGTAAATGTGTTTCTGCAAAACAAGCATAAGATAAAACTATAAAACTGTTAAAATAATGGGAGATATATCAGGAATATTTGCCAAAAAACAGCAGTGAAATGTACCATTATCTCAAACAGAGATGTACAGCTGTGGTGCTCATTTAAAATTATCATAAAAACACCTTAAACAGGAAACAGACCTATTATGTATTTTCCTTTTTTCACATTTCACAATTTCACTTCAGATTCATTTTATATTTTATGAAAACACTCCAGTTTAATGCTATTTCTGGTTATTTTGACATAAATATCACATCTAAGACTTAGTTTTGTGACTGAAGCAGGTCTTTGTGATACAGATATTAATATTATTGTACAGCTGTAGTTAAATACGTGTGTTTGTCATGATTTGTTTTCAGTTTGATGATTGATCTGACCGAGCTGCAGAAGGAGCAGAAAGTCGATGAGGTAATTTACACATTTTTCATTTTTGAGTAGTTTATCTATTGTCTTTATGTCTCGGCTTTTTTATTATATTTATTTTATTAATTTTTTTTATCTATTATATCTATCATATTTCTTTTTATTATAGTGAACTTTTAAACTATACCCCAAACGTTATTCAAATTTTTATATCTTGTGTTCCTCACAATTTACCTTTTAAATCTGTTTCCTTATGTCACTAATTTTAAAATGTCCCTGTCTGATTGTTGATTAATATTGTTGCTGCTGTTTTATTGTTGTACTTTACATATTTTTCTTTATCTTTAAGAAATACATTGTGCCAAAAGACCAAAAAGCTGAGGGGAATTTTATTTTATTTTATTTATTTATTGATTGATTTAGTTTATTTATTTATTTATTTTTATTTTTATTTAACAAATATTTTGCCAAAAGTGCTTTTATTTTTTTATTTATATATTTATTTATTTATTTTTAAGTTTTTATTTATTTTTCTATTTTTTATTTTTATTTTTATTCAAGAAATATTTTGTGCCAAAAGTGCTAAAGGGAATTTTTTTTTTTTTTATTTATATATTTATTTATTTATTTTTAAGTTTTTATTTATTTTTTTATTTTTATTTTTATTCAAGAAATATTATATGCCAAAAGTGCTAAGGGGAATTTTTTTTTTAAAATTTATTTATTTATTTTTAAGTTTTTATTTATTTTTTTAATTTTAATTTTTATTGAAGAAATACGTTGTGCCAAAAGTGCTGAGGGGAAACGTAGCAGTATATCGTCAGAACAGTCTGCTCTAACATAATGAAGACTTTTTTATTTTATTTTTGAGCCTCACTGTGGTTAAAAACCGTTCTTTTTTCTGTTGCAGTGGTTTGCTTTGGACGACGTGTCTCAAGGGAAGCTCCACCTCAGACTGGAGTGGTTAACTCTGCTCTCCAAACCCGACAAGATCGACCAGGTTACTCCGACTCTGCCCGTTTCTGAAACTAAATCCAGACCGAAACCGTCTAAAACCGACTGTCGTTTTGTGTTCGTAGGTTCTCACGAGCATCAGAGCGAACCGAGGCCACGCCAACGACGGCCTGTCTTCTGCTCTGCTCGTGGTTTTCCTCGATTCAGCCAGAAACTTACCGGTAAGTCGCTTATTTATAAAACCGTCTCATTTTATGACTCTGTTACAGTTAGAATAAAATCATGTGACTCCAAATTATAAATGCTTCGAACTAAGACAATAAAAAAACATCCTTTTCAAACTTATTCTGGTACTTTTAATTCCAGAATAAGTTTGAGAGCCATTTCTTTTAAATAAAACAGAAATTAGCTCTAAACTCTTTCACTTTCAACCTTTTCTTCTTTTTAAACTTTATCTAATCCTTGCATCTCATTCCTTTTATCTGCTTTTGTTTTACTTCACACATTTTTAAGACCGTTTATAGAGAAAAATGTGACATATAACAAGTAATAACCTAAACGTAGGATTTGAGAAATACATTTGAAGAAATTTAAAGTATAACTGGATAAAATCAGCATAAAACCAAAAAAGAGGGCTTTTTAAAGTAAATAAAATGCCCCAAACTCACATGAATTTGCAGAAAAAAGACAATATCATAAGGATTTTCTGCATTCAAGTACATTTATTTACTCATACGCCCATTATAAGCTGGTCTTAGGAGTTTTAATGGAAAAAAGAGGAAAAGTTTTATTTATATAAGACAAGAAAAAATATTGAAGTTCTGAAATCTGTGAGAGTAAAGTGAGCCATGGGCCAAGTTTTTTAATTTAATTTATTAAAATAATGTAAACTAAGCCAAAAAAGGACATTTATAATAAAAAAAAGCACCATAAAAAACACAGAAAATACCAAAATGTGCTTTTTGATGACATTAAATCCTCATAACACTGCTTTAGTTTGAGTTTATGGACATTCTGAAGTGTTTTCTGTAGCATTTATCTTCCTCTTTCAGCCTGTTTTTCTTCCTGCTTTTCTTTCTTCTTCTTCTACCCTGTCCCTGTCCCTGTCCCGTCCCTGAACCGTCCCGTAGAGCATCTTTGAAGGGACTTCGGGCTCGGGTTTCTTAACCGAGCGTCCAGCGGCGGGCTTCGTGTTTTGTGAGAACACTGCCTCTCTCTATAGAAGCTTATTTGTGAGTTTTTCTGCCTCTTTTTCTGCATCTTTCAGCTGCATTTCATCTGTTTTACTCCTCACTCTTTGGTTTAATATTAAAACTAATGGATTGATCTGACCTGACATTGTATTATCGTGTATTTATCTTTATGAATGAACTTCCCAAAAAGCCAGATGCTAAAAGAGAGTGGAATAACAAAACAAATAAAGCCAAAAACATTAAATTCCCCTTTCATAAAGCTCATAGAAACATGGTCAATTAAAAAAGTAACCTGGAGTAAGTCATTTTTGAGTCACTTTACCTTTCCATGTTCAAATTTTAGCATAAATTAAACTAAATGGCTCAAAAACGTTGATCTGGAGCAATATTTTTTATGTTTTTGGACTAAATGTTATTTCTACTGCTCTAAGCCGTCATTATAGGAGTAAAGAATGGACCTGTTTATCTTCATTTATAATAGTTTCAACAATAAACTAATGGATTTCTATAATATTATGAACTGAATGTGAATTATGTTGATTTAAATACACGTTCAGCTGGACTGAAACAGCTGTAAACTGCTCCAAACGTAGTCTTTCAAAGTTCCATTTTTGTCTTAAGATAAAATCAGATACATGTGCAGTTGTACAAAGGAAAATATAGGAATATCATTTATGTTTTCTCCTCTGCTCACCTCAACATTTTAAGGTAAGGGTCCAGTTTTACTAAAACAAATAGAGCTATGTTCTAATTATATTTCCACCAACAATGACACACACAGCTGCACTTTTTGTTGTGTTTTTCTTTGAATGTGACGGATCTAAACCCATTTACCCATTTTTGAGACAAATTTGATGATGGTTTGTTCAAACACTGATCATTTAAATGTGTAATATCTGTTGTGTTTTCATCAATACACATACTTCCTTCATACATTTATCCTTTTATAAGTAAATGTTCTAATTATTTGCACAACACTAATGTGAATGTGATTTCTCAGTGTTTTGTAAATATTCTCTATAACATTAGGATAAAATACGCTGTTTAAACTATTACTTCATTGACCTACAGCTATTATATTATATATTACATTTATTTCCAATTTGGTTGCATTGAAAGCTGGTTATTTAGACTGAAACATAACTTTTTATCAGTTATTATCACACACCATACTTTCCACAACATTAACAATGCTTCTTTCAAAGGGATAGTCCAGTATTTTGTAAAAAATGCTTCTATAAGATCCTTATTTCCAACAGAAGGTGTCAGCACAGACGAAACAAACCTTTTCTTTCTCTTTGTTTAGTGTTATTCCTTTTTCAGTCATTTTTTTGCTACAGATTTTTCAAAAAGCAGTGTTTTATTAAATTGTTATGTTCTGTGCAGCACAAATTTAAACAGACATTGAGTTTTTCAAATGTTTAAAAGTCCATTTCCTGATTTTTTTTTTTACCGTTTCATTTAGTTTTTCAGTGTAATCTCCTAAAGTTTATTGTAACAGGAATCATCTGAAAAAATGAGACCTTAAGACGTGATCTAGTCTTTATAATGAAGGATTTTAATAGATGAGAATGATCAGTCCACAGCAGGATTTTGTCCAATCACAGCTCACTTCAGGTAAAAAGGAGCGCTCCCATTGGTCGACACTGATGTCAACAACGAAGGAACAAGGAAATAAACCAAGGAA